>JAOEHI010000018.1:264726-276723 GCA_025447815.1 Percopsis transmontana
ATGACCCCCGAGCCCCCCTCTCTCCCACTCCCACCCTCCCTCCCTCTCACTCTCTCCCCCTCCCTCTCTCCCTCTCCCTCCCCTTCTATCAGATCCCCAGCCTGAGCCACAGTGTGATCTCCCAGACCAGCTTCCGGGCGGAGTACAAGTCGACTGCAGGCCCCACGGTGTTCCAGAAGCCGGTGAAGTTCCAGGTGGACATCACATACACAGAGAGCACCAGCGCCACCAAGGAGAACGGCATCTACTCTGTCACCTTCACCCTGCTGTCAGGTACCTGCACGCGCGCACGCACTTACACACACACAGGGGGACCCACTTTGAGGCACACACAATTTGCTTAATAATAATAATATAATAATTGTTTAACATTTGATTGAAAACCCAAAGACAGTCTGCGCTGAAGAATCGTACAATAATAAAGGGTGCAATTATAATTGCAACGCCTACCTGCTTCTAATTTCTGAATATAGCGTTGAATGCGGCCATGTGTCACTCTTAACCCAGCTACACTACAATTAGAGCTCCACAATGAATCGTATATTAATCGAGATGGCAGTTTTGGCCGCTGCAATGTGCTAATCGCAAAAGGTCTTCATTATTGCAACTGGTGCTTGAAGGCTAGGAGCGTAATCGCACCATCTCTGGTAATGTTACTCTGTCTGTGACACATTAAGAGCCACTGAATGCATCGTTTTTTTGTTTGTTTTAGTTTATTTTGAAAGTGCGTTAAAATAATTTACTTCACACAACTCTTGTGTTTATTTGTTTTGGGCGTGCACATCCTTTACATGCGGTTGGCATCGCAAATATCAAATAATGACAATCACAATACCTTAAGTAATGTATTAAGAGTATTTACAAGTAATCATTTAGTGCTAGTGAGCCAAAGGGGGTTTGTTTCACGCGTCAGAGGCTTTATTGGCGTGCGCTGTCTGTGTCTCTCCGTCCGGTCCGGTCCGGTCCACGCGCTCAGGTCCCAGCCGACGCTTCAAGCGCGTGGTCGAGACTATCCAGGCCCAGCTGCTCAGCTCCAACGACCAGCCGGGCGTCCAGCCCCAGATATCTGGTGAGTAGAGTCCTCCTAACCCCCCCCCCCTCCCTCGCCCGCCACACACACACACACACACACAGAGCCCCCGCTCAGCATCCTGCCACTCCTCTCACGGGCACCCCCCACCCCACCCCACCCCCCCCTCCCCTCACCACCACCACCACCACCACCTCGGAACGGCTCGGCACACGCTTCAGCACACGCGCATGACCTGCTATGGCACACACGGCAAAACGCACGTGTATGGCACACGCACAGCCAGACAGCCGGATTCTGGTGGCTGGGTCACACAGAACACACCCGGGGCTCCCGCCCGGGGGCTCCCGCCCGGGACGCACCCGCCCGGGACGCACCCGGGGTAACGGGGGCGGGGCATATGGCTTCGTCCTACGCTGTTCATGTGAGGATTAGCAAGGATGTTGTACCATGTGAGCGCATGCACTGAGACGTTCTGCTAAAGAGGGAGGAGTTTTATAAACGCTGTATATTCACTGTATTTTTACTGTTCTATTTTAGAATAGTATGCGTGTTGTTGGATAGAGCCGGCTCAACCTGTGTCCCTTTCAAATTAGCTTCTGATAGATTTTACAGGGCAGGAAACAATCCTCAGTGACATCGTCAACATGTTTTGATGTAATATATTTTTGGGCTGCCTATCAGTAGATGGACGGATAAGAAAATATGGAAGAAAAGAGAGTGACTTTGTGTTCAACAGTTGTCCTTGTTAGTTTTGTTCGGTAGTGTGACCAGTCTTGCCGTTCTTGTATCTGTGGTTATTTACTTGATAATGGTCCCCTCTGGTGGTGAAGCACAGTACTACATCCACAGGCACATAAAGCTGCATTTGGCTCAGCACGGCATTCGTGTAGGTTGACTAATTTTTTACATTTTTACACGTATTTTTGCCTCTGGGTATAGAATTTCATACACACACCTTTTTATTGGGAAATAACCACTTAGCTCCCAGTACACCTGGGTTGTAGTTCAAAGTTCACAACACAATGAACCACTAGCTCCAATATCGGCAGTCACTGCCAATGAAGGGAACTGTTATCAGGCACTGTATGCCAACCTCAGTCACCCTCGCCATGTAGATGTGCCAATAACCCACATCTTTCTTTCTGTCTTTCTTTCTTTCTTGCTCATTTTTCTCTCTCTTTGCTACTCTTCACTGCGTCTCTCTCGCTCTCTCTCTCTCTCTCTCTCTCTCTCTCTCTCTCTCTGCCCGCCTGCCAGCCCATGCCACCCTGCTTTTTGCCATCCACAGCTGTTTTTTTTTAACACAACCGTGGACGGACTGAATGACAAGCATGCTGAACAGAATGTCGACCCAGAGCCCCGCATGCATACGTACCGTTTGGCAAATAATGGCCCCAAACTTTGCCGCCAAAGTGGCAAAACCCGGGTTCCGGCGGTTCCGGCGGTTCCGCACCCCAACCCTGGTTTTCCTACTTGCAGCGCCAGCACCATGTCAGGCTGGCGTACTCACCTCTAGCCGGCAGTGCCAAACTCTGCGCCTGTTGCTGGCTCCGGGGGAATTCCCCCGAGGTCACGCGCCCACGGCACGCGCGAGGGAGCATGTTCTGTGTCGCCTAGACGAGCCAATGACGAATGACCAGGCAAACAAATGCATACGATTGTGTTTGCAGACATCTCTTGCACTCTTATGCCTGCGAAACACAAGGGAGACACTGCATGCGTAACCCGGGAAAACAAAATATAATATCTCTGGAAGTGTGCGTGTGCGCGTGTGCTTGTGCGTGTGTGTGTGTGTGTGTGTGTGTGTGTGTGTGTGTGTGTGTTTCTTTTGCGAGTGTTTATGTGTGTAAATCCCGCGTGGGCCCTCTACAGTACAAGCGTGTGCCCGGGCAGTGGCAGGCTGAGTCCATCAGCCGGCGCCACCAGCACTTTAGAGGACAAATGAAGGGCAGAGTTTAATCGGTGTCGGTTGAGTGGCGCTCAGCACCGCAGGCGTTGGAGGTCTCTGCGCGTTAGCTTAGCGCTTCTGACACTCTCCTCTGCTCCTAGATGGCTCCCCGCCCTCTGCCGCCTCGCCCGGTAAAGCCTCCAGGCGTGGTAAGGCCCAAGGGCGTCTGCCAACAGTCTGCCCGCACCTTACCCTTTTACTTTCACCCCTGTCACTGGTCCCTCTCTGAGAGGACCCTGTCACCAACGCGCACTGCTAACTTGTGTGTGTACGTGTGTGTGTGTACGTGTGTGTGTGTACGTGTGTGTGTGTACGTGTGTGTGTGTACGTGTGTGTGTGCGCGCTTGCTTGCTTTAAATAATAATAATAAAATGATAATAAATAAAATAAATAATAATAAATAATAAATCCCTTTTAATATTTGAACTTTTAATCCAAAGTTACTTTGAGGCTTAAAGATTTGTATTTCTTTTTATGTCACCAAACGTGTAACAACGCCCTCAATGGTCCATTTGTTTCCACTGCAATTTTCTTTCTTTGTTTCGATGATTTTCAGTCAATTGCTATTTGTTGTTCAGATTAGCAAGCACTGACAATGCATCAGTAGTAATGCAAATGCTTGCTGCTGTGAGCAGAACGCCTAAACCAAATGGAGCCACTTTTCAGTTAATTAGCTGTAGCTATGTTTCCCCTCCTCTGGGGAGGGGTGTGTGTGTGTGTGTGTGTGTGTGTGTGTGTGTGTGTGTGTGAGAGAGAGAGTGGTCCAGTGGAGTTAATCTGTGTGACAACATCCTGAAATTCTGAAATATCTGAACACTGCACTGGAAACAAACATAATTGTCTAACTTTTATTAGCAACAGTAGGATTTGGCTTGTTTAAAACACGATGTATGTGTGTGGGCATGTACGCTACTAAATGCTGCGTATAGCGCTAAAATGAACACAATAACCCTTCGCATGGTAACGCTTGATATTGGGTGGTCTCCCTAATCCCCACCCTACCCCCCCCACAACCCTTCCATATTATAACATCATTGGAGCCAAAGTTCAGGTGCTACATATATCGGAACATTGTGTTGACTAAGAATAATGGTAAGTCGTTTTCAGGTGCAACATTCAGAGTGCTGCTTTAGTAACTGTTTGAATTGCTGATATAACGCGACAAAAGGGATGAGAGGGATTTTGACAAAGCACTGGACTAAATTCAGTAACATTTGAGATGGACATTGACTGTGTATTATTGTGAGTTCTGTGCTGTAATGGCTGCATGCTTCTTACCCACTCATGGATGTTTTTTAAGCACTGACCAAAGAACGCTAGTGTTAATGGATGTACTCTGTTGTGTGCTGACAGTATGGGAAGTTAACCGGCGCTCTGGAAGGCAATAGAACAAAAGACTTTACTGCCTATTGCTGCTATTTATATTCCATTGATTTTGTGTAATTGTTCGTGTTCAATGTGTCTTGTGTAGTCTTCCAGGGCTCCCGTTAGCTCTCCACCTCAACCCGGTTAAATGGAGACTCCAAACCAACATAGGGGTTGTTTTAAAGGGACAATTGCATTATTGTGCCCCCACAACCACAAATGTCCACCCCAGCTCACCGACTATGTTTGAAACACAACTACACCCGAAAAGGCGTGAAGCAATAGAGGGAGGGGTAGAGAACGGTGTGGGTGAGTAGTGGGAGTTGAGAGGAGATCCAGCCCTTGGGAGGGAGATTTAAAACCAAAACAATATTTTTGAAAGGCTGGTTCCAACCTCAAGTGTTCCTTGAAAAAAAATCCCAAATTTAAATTCGCAGTGACCTTTAACCCTTTAACGTCCGTGATGATGGGCTCACTGGATGCCATTTGTCCCCCGAGCCTCAGGTGTCAACAAACGAGACCAGTCTTCCCCCTCACCTGGATTATGAGTCTCCGTTTCTCCAGCCCTCCTCTCATCTCTCCATCTCCTCTTCTCCTCATGTTAACCCCATTACTCATTTTGTTGTTTGTTCTCTCTCTCTCTTTTTGTTCGTTTTTCTTCCCGTCTGTGTAGGCAGCCCGTTGAGTAACTTCTTTGACGTAATTAAACAGCTTTTTTCAGACGAGAAGAACATCCAAGCGTCCCACCCCCCTGGCGCCCCTGCCACGCCTAGCCCCCCCGCCAAGCATGCCCCCAACAGCGGCAGGCCGGGCCAGACCCCGCCCACTGACTCTAAGTGCCCCCCGGGCAAAGACGTAACAAAGATGGCGGCCAGCAACAGGACACAGGAACAACCCTAACAAGCGGTTGCTGTGCGTGACTAGATAATAACCAGTTATCAGGTCGATAAACACAAACCTGAGAAGAGAGGGAACGAGGCGCTATCGTTGCTCTTTAGCTAGTACAGTGTCACTCTTTAAAAACGAACAAAAAAAAGGGAAAAAAAGACAAAACAAATCTACTTTTTGACTATTGCCTATACATTTTGTACTGTATAACGAGAATGGCTATTTCCGTTGAAAAGATTGAGCAGTATTTTACAATAAGTAGCAAATGTAGCTATTGTTCCTACCACCCTGCCCCCCCCCCCCCTCTTCCTCCCCTCCGTGTCCTGGGGTGGTGTTGTCCGTGGGGTTTGTGTGTGTGTGTGTGTGTGTGTGTGTGTGCACGTCACATGTGTGATGGCTTGACTTGTCTCTACCACCAGGGATCATCCATAAAAACTATTAAAGCCCACCGCCTGTCTGCTCCTCGAGACGTTTCTTGAGGGGAGGCGGGGGGGTGGGGGGTGCGACCGTGGCCCAAGAAAGCGGTCGGAAAAAGAGAGACTTCGTCACACAGCCACCCCCCTTCCCGCCTCACCCTCCCTCGCCCCCGCTCCAGCCCCAGCGCCCCAAACCCCCCGCCCCCCCCCCCACGGACGAGTCCGACCCCCGAGAGAGACGGTGGAGTCAGCCCCGCCGCCTGTAGTCGCAACCCAGAGACACAGATGGAGTTGAAAAAAGACAAAGCCTTAAGACAATGATGTTTGTCAAACCTCCACACGCACCCCCCTTTTCTCACCGCTCCTCTCTCTCGTGAGGCCCCCACGTGTACATAAAGACACGCGCACTGATCAAAACGCACGCACACACACACACACATAAGTAGACATGTATTACCATGGCGACGCTGACAAATACGTAGGACCAGTGGCTACCAGGAAAGTCCGTGGGGGGAAGGGGGGAAGGAGGGGAGGGCCTAGATGGACACTGACTGGATTGTAATTCTTTTTAATGTTGTCTTTCTTTGTGAACAGGATTTTAACACTTGAGATGAGCCTGTAAATGAAATGGATACTGCAATTAAAGATTGACCATTGAAAAAAATACTTTAGGGGAGGGAATATTACATAAATGAATGATCTATTCTGTTGTACAGATTAAATAATGTTCCGTATGTACAAACGTGTAGTTGTGACATTATGTTTAGTAGAATTGTGTTGAGACTTTATTTTTTATTTTTTCTATTCCTGTTCTTGTCTATTGATGAAATATTATTTCCCTTTGCACTTTTGTTGAGTGAATCAGATTTGGGTTCATTTGTAAAACATGTTGATTCATTATTTTTTCTTCATATTCCTTTAAAGTATCTGCAGGATTCAGGCAATGTTGAACCGCTGTGTATATTTTTGTACTTTAATGTATTTTGCCATTTTGTTATTAATTTATTCTCTATTATTTATATGAAAGATGTAGAGAAGTTTCTTAAGTCAAATTATTTAAGGATATTTTTGTCATGTTTAAGTTATTGACCATTCAGAATTCTTATGTTTGTGAACGTTAGTTTTTTTTCCCAGCTTTTGATGAGAAAGCTTGTAATATACGTTCTGAAAATGATTTACCGTAATTTAAGAATGTAGACTAGCCTCTTTGAGAGGAACAAAAAACCCTTTGTTGATAATTGTCGATTCCCACTCCCTGTGCGTATGACGACTTCAAAACCAAGCACTCATCCTGTAAATAAGCCAAGTTTGCTGACAAGCTTATTTAAAAACCCACAGGGATTCCTACTCTTAGCTTTGACCTTGTATGGTTGTTTGCATGTTCCAGCATTTGTCTTTACTTTGCATGTCGTCGTTGAAATTGTTCTCCTGTCCCCTTTATTATCCCATTTTCTTTAATAATTTTTCTTCTCGATTTCAGTTTATTAATGTGCATTTGTTTTCATTTGCTTTTGACTTTTCTTTCCTATGCTGTCCTCTTAACCCCTTCCTCTGCAATTACCGTGCACATGCAATATCTGTGCAGCGCATCCACCTTTTTTATTCTCTCAAAGAGGCACCTGGCAACCCGGGTCGCTCGCTCGGACGACCTGGCTGGGTGGGGATTGGTATCAGAGAGAAAATAAAGCAATACCTGTCATCGCCCGCTTTTCTCTTTTCTACTGTGGGAATCCAGAGCACACTGAATGGACTTGAATGCAGCAGGGGGCGCTAGTATTATTAGCAGGATGACCACTGGCAATGTATTCCCTTGTGATGTTACTGTGAACAACTTCAGTGCTAAAGGAAATAAATCTGTTGACTTTGGAGATGACTGTTGACTGCATGGCGACGTTTATAAGGATTGTCTGTTGTAATACATTTATTTAGAAAAAACAAGGTACTATGTACATATTTTACACATTCAGTGTTCCCCATCTACATGCAACTTATATTTTAAATTTCCAAACTACTTTGTGCGATACAGGTTATAGATCGTACGCTAATGGGACCAGCAATAATGCACGCAGCTGCTGTATGGCTAGCGGTCTGCAGCGCTACTCTCTACAAGCAGAGTACAGTGCGTGAAGCCTGTGCACAAGGGTGCTCTCCAGGTGCTGCAGGAGCACGGGCGAGGAGAGGGTTCTCTCTGGGGAGAGCAGGTCCCGGGCGACGCCCCCCTCCCCCAGGACGAGCCGGTGGAAGTCCTCTCTTTCCAGAAGTGTCTCCATGTTCTGGAGGAAGAACCCTTCACAGAACCTCCTTAGTTCTGAGGCCTGGAGCAGCTACACGAACGGATGGCATTTGTTTGCATCATTATAATGTCACACAACTAGCCTGGTACTGTTCAGTGGTGAGCACTTGGTATTTTATTATATTATATTATATCAGGGGTGTTATATTAATATGTAGCCTGGGAAGACCGTCTAGAGTTTGCCAGCTCCATGATTTGCTCTATTCTGCACACCCATCTGGAAACTCTCTGTTCAAAGTGGTTCAGGGTAAAGGCGGTGTCGATAGGTGTCAAGTCGTTAGCAGTCAGAACCACCAGAAGAAGGCAGGCATGGACAAAAATACATCAAATGTATTATGACGTAAAAAACTAAATACCCAAAATGAAGACAAAGGACATCTGTGCAAACAACATGGATCCACATCAAACATGGCAATTGGTTATAAGCCAACGTCTTTCCAACCAAAACATGATTGGTGATTTGCCCCTAGGGTTAGTGTTACCAATGCAGGGCCAACGTATGCATGCTATCTGGACAGTCACTGGTCTCAGTCTTACGGTTGATAGAGATACGGGTTAGCCCACTTCTTAATCACAACACGGCATCGCTTGTCAAGTAAACTTGTCAAGGCTCTTCACGCCTCTCGTGCCTCTGAAAAAAGTCAAATTAGTTCACTTCTGTTCTCCTGGAGGGGGCACTGTTGCGCTGAAATCGTAGGTTTGCATGTGTATGATGTCATCAGTTCGGGGGAAAGTATATCAGCATTTGAAAAATGCAAAAATACAGAGCACTAAAGTATCTACGTATTAATTATAATACCCCTTTTTAAGGTGCATCAAATACAAATCACAAAATACTATTTTGTACGTGCGTATTATAAAATACATGTAACAGAAATACTGCCCTTCCCTCCACATAGCAATTGTGGGGGGGGGGGTGTTCTCTGACCTGGTTCTGAACGGTTTTGAATACAGAGTTTTCTGACCGATGTGCAAAACGTAGACAAGAGTGTGAAAGCGAAGCTTGCAAAATCAGGATGGTCAAGGTCATTTAATAAGACCTCTTACCTTAGCAGTCTGATAGATGTGAACAGCATTGTCCAGCGTGAGACTTTGTGACAACTGGATCTCACAACATCTTTCCAGCCCCTTCAGTTGAAAGAAACTAGCCACCGGAAGCAGCTACAATACAAATAGTGCAAGTGTATTTCTATGAACTTTAAGATGTATTTCTGAAAGTGCTATTTTGGCAAAGCAACCGCCCTAAGTATTTTACCTTTATTGCATCAGTGCGTGACACAGCCACTCCCTGGGTCCCCCCGCAATACAGAGATTTCATCATCATCTAGTGGGAGTAATACACAAACTGTCATTTGAAATTCCAGCCCACCAATTACACACTGTAGTAATTTATGGGAGTTTCTCAGTAATGTACAGCTCAAATGAGGATTGTCTAGTAAGGAACTAATAATTACCCACTATACTATACAATTCAAACAATACACACAAACTCATACCATTAACTCAATACGCACTAACTCCTTAACTCCTTAATTGACACGGCTGTGATGTGCAGTCACACCGTGACTTAAAAGCGCACCTACTACTGGGTAAAATTAAATTCTACCTGAAATGTGCTGTAGCTCATGTGACTGATGTGGACTGTGTTGTTGCCCGGGGTGTCGCTAAGCAAGCCCCGAAACCTGTTGGGGAAAAGGCACACAGGATTTGATGGACATCTGCATGTGTAGCTACATGACAGTTAGAGACCTTTGAGGGTTACCCTAAATTAATAATAGGTGCTTTCGGACTGGAGGAACCTAACGTAGTTCTTAGAGCTGTTGGAGGAAGTACCCCCATTTCTTTGTGTCCACACTGCAGGAACTGAGGACGATCATAGCTCTTAGAACGCCGTTTGGGGGACTTTTTTAGCTCCTACTTCCGGGTAGGTACTCTCCCAGTGCAATAGGAACCATGAGTCAAATGAGGCACTGGCAACCGCCATTTAAAAAAAAATGTGTCAGCCGTGTAAACAACAGTGTTAGAAAATGTAAAAAAAACCAAACAGACAAATTGACTCTGATGGCCAGGCTTTATTGAGCCTCTATATACGACGGAGGAAATTCCAGAGATTTTGAGTCTAAGCACAATATTAACATTTTATTAGCTAGCATTTCCTCTCAACGGGTGACGTCGGCATACCAGCTGGCTTACCTCACTTTTGTGTGTATACAAACAGAAAAAAAAGCCCTTGAAGGTGTGTAGTTCTTAGGGGAGCTCCCAGAACTACACCAGTGGGTAGTCCCTAGAACTGAGTCCCTAGACCTGCTTGGTCAAAACAGCGCCTAATGATACCCATCATATTCACTGCTTAAGTAGAACTGAATGTTAGGTTAGACAACACACCTCTCAGAAGCTGACATCAGGAGCACGCGGTGAGCGAAAAAGGGACGTCCTTCCACCATAAATGTGACATCTGACATCTCTCTGTTGTTCCAGAAATGAACGTCTGGGCACAGAGATATACTGGTCAGGGAAACAAATAAATAATGTTGACATGAATGTGCAGTCACCCAAGCAAAGGGCTTATTTTAGTTACCTAGCTGTGTTGACAGAGTGACATCCATGGGAGGGATAGGAGGCACAGGAGTGTTTCCATAGCAGTGGCTAAACACAGCGGCTAGCTTCTTGGTGATCACATAGTCCTGAAAGCCAACAAAGAGTGCTTCACAATGTAGCATAACATTGATAACGGGCCCTACAAATACATTTTCAAAATGTCAACTTCCGTCCTGTGAGGCTGATCCCATTATTGTAGCCTTCAACCGGGTCGAGGTTTCATTTCAACTGCCTTCGTAGTGACTCCTAAATGCGTTAAACCGATCTACATCTACAGTAAACAACTTCATGACCTTCCTAATGACACAAAGCACATTTGTTTCTGTACCTTACTGGTTACAAACATGCTAAACAGCAACGGCATCGCTGAGGAGATGATTTCCTCGCTGTAGTCTTCCGTCCTGATGGAGGGGAACTCTGTGAGAAGAGAGAAGATCACATCATCTCTGGACAGCTGTTGTGCTTGCCGGAGAGTCTCCTGCCAGATGTGCAGCCTCCAGGTCATACCTGCAGAAAGGTAGAATGGTGGTCAGACAAAGGATATGAAATGGTCAAAGAACAAATGGCTTCGATTCTGGTGGGGAAGGGTTCTTCAGCACCGGGTAAACTGACATCTAAGGTTGTTGTTCAGCCTTGGGCGAGGTATGTGCTCTAAGTTTGAGTGATTCTGTGTTGAAATTTACCTTTACATAAACTATAAGAGGGAGATTATTCAAATGTTCAAAAATTTTTATAGATCTGTCATCAAATAACAAATAACTTTATCACACAGTGGCACAATAGTTAGGTATATAATAAGCCTGATTACCCATTGCTTTTAGCTCCATGGTTACATCAAGGTAGCCGTGTTCAGCGCTGTAATAGGCAGCCTGTTGGAGGGCTTTCATCCTGGCCTTACACAGCCTTGGTACAGTGGAGAGTGGTCTATCCTTAGTCTTCTTTGCCTCCTCCTCCACCCCTTCAGCCAGGATCTCCTCCAGAGAAAGGATGTCCTCCTTCCTCTGCTGGGGTTGCAACAGGAGCCTCCTCAGGACATTCCTGGAGGAGAGGAGGAAAAGAGGAGAGGAGGAGAAAAGGAAAGGAGAGGAGGAGGAGAGGAGAGGAGGAAAAGAGGAGAGGAGAAAAAGAGGAGAGGAGAGGAGTAGAGGAGCAGGAGAGGAGGGGAGGAGAGGAGGAGGAGAGGAGAAGAGGAGAGGAGGAAAAGAGGAGGAGGAGAAGAGGAGAGGAGGAGGAGAAGAGGAGAGGAGGGGAGGAGAAGAGGAGAGGAGGAGAGGTGAGGAGAAGAGGAGAGGTGAGGAGGTGAGGAGGAGAGGAGGAGGTGCTTCTTAAGAGACGCTCTCAAGAACGTTTGTTGGTGCGAACGCAACACAGATGCTGTAACACAGATGCTGTAACACAGATGCTGTTACACAGATGCTGTAACACAGATGCTGTTACACAGATGCTGTAACACAGA
>JAOEHI010000018.1:283841-332183 GCA_025447815.1 Percopsis transmontana
CCCCCCCCCCCCCCCCCCCCCCCCCCCCCCCCCCCCCCGCCCCCCCCCGCCGCCCGCCGGCCCGCCCCCCCCCCCCCCCGGCCCCCCCCCCCCCCCCCCCCCCCCCCCCCCCCCATTAATGTTTACAGTATGGGTCAGAGGCCCACTCTGAAGACCTTTGTTTTTGATGCACCACTGAACCTGACAAGCACAGTAGACTATTGCAAGGCCGTACCCCTTATCTTTAATGCTGCAAGCATCAAACACACAGCTTTTTAATCTCAGGACAGATACCCAAAGCAACTTGAAACTTTATATTATACAGTTTAATTTTTAATCTGTATCAACTATCGCTCAAACTATCAATGCAAAGTACTTGAACGGATAAAAACAACAGTATAATTATAACAGTGAGACGGTACTTGGTGAACTTGGCTGATAATATAATAATACCCAAATCACCCCAAAAAAAAAAGAAAAGAAATGTTATGCCCTTGAAATTCTTATGTCTAATCCTGCAATGTCTCCTCCTTTCCCTGTCACCATTACAGAGACCACCGTCCATCAGGAGAGTCGAAGAGAAAATAAGGATTTATCCCAAAACCAGAGACTGCATATAGACACCATCTATGACCCTGTTGGAAACCTGTGCCTTCAAACTAAGTCCACCACTGATATTTTTAGAAACAGCTTTTTCATTTTAGTTTTTCCATTTGGGCAGAACTCTGAGACAGTTTTCAATGCACATTTTCAATGCCCCCCCCTCTGAACCAACCTGAAAAATATCTGCCTGATGCTGAAGACTGAGAATTGTGTTGCTTTCTCTCTCACACGCACTCTCTCTGGAAGAAAAAAATGAACAAGACATGCAATTTGTAATCATGTCAAAGTCCTAACTTCTGTGATTTCTACAACTCGTGTTTTAGTGATTTACTTCATATTGAAAGAAATCCCTTTCTGTGCAATATCAGTCCATATGGTATTTATGTGACATTGTTGTGTGGATGTAGACTTTACTCATTTTCTTTATTTTTGAAACAATGTTTCCCTGATTTCTATTTTTATAAAATGATAACAGTGTTAGACAGATGGCAAAAGAATTATATATATATTCACCCAAGCACACAAGGTAACAGGAAACCGGGCTGGAAAAGGAAACGTATCAAATTTTTCAGTTGCTCAACTACAGCACTCTCACCCCATATAAGGGCAAAAGCCATAGCCTATCTGCTTTCTTAGATACAGTGCACAACAGGAGTTACACAGCTAGAAAGACACAGGTGTTCCCAAACTAACTAAGGACATTTCTCTGTTTTTAATGGAGGGAGACTACCCCATTGTAGGCTCCTTTTAAAACAAGGAGGTGGATTAGAGTGATGTTTTTAGTTTCTACATCAGGGGCTGTAACCTCAAGAAGTATTCTCTACCTTTGTGTGGCCTGCTCTGTTTGCCATACGTGAAGTTATTTTGTACTTTTACCTGCATATCAAGGAACTTTGTGGCATGGGTGCATGTGGGTGTGTGAGTGAAAGACTTCAGTGTGCATGTGCTTGAATGGAGGGTACATAATTAGACTATTGTTTTCACCCTGTTTCTGCCGTTGTGAATTGCGTTATCTGTGTCCTCTAAGCTGCTACCCCCTGTACTGTGTAGATTGGAGATGTCCAGCCTTATATCTCTGAAAGGTTTTCATTCCTAGAAAATTCCAGATACCTCTCACGCCTCTTGTTGGGTCTATCGAATGCGGTCAGTGAAGGAGTCTATTGGCCTAGCCTCAGAAGTTATTCAGTGTACCAATGAGACACAATGCGCTTGTTTCAGTCAAACCCACATGACAGCATGTGACAGTTGAAATACAGTAGTTCTTGTAGAACACATTTAAAAAACAATATCAGTACGTTTAAAAAAAAAAAAACACATGGTTTTGATTGAAGCCAGCGCAATATGTTACCTGTGAGTGTGAATCATTTATGTGAAGCTGCCTCCATCCTTTAAGTACCTTTACTTATATCGTTCCCAAAACAAAGCTGCCAAATTGGTCTGAAGCCAAATTTCTGATGTTCTAACTGTGTACCTGGTTTAAGTGTACCTCCACCTTTAAATGTTATATTGTGTTTTTAACAAGATCCTAATTGTTAAATTGTTAATATATGCAGAAAATCATACGAGTTATAAAATAAACTAAAACAAATTGAAAAAGGTTACGTTTCTTTTTAGGTCGACTGAGATGGTAGGTGATGCTGGTTTCTTTGTAACATGGAGGCAGTACACTTCTCTGCCAATTGATGGCAGCCTTTACCTCCCTCGTCAAGAATTAGGTTTGCCTGCCAGGTTTGCATCTCTTTACATCCGAGTCTGGCTGACAGTCAAATGGGGAAAAAAACATTATAGAGCTGCGATTTATTCAAGTAAGTTAGGCATGAGGGAAGGTGTGCATGTGCAATTTCATCGTAAGTATACTCTAACGTTGATGCCAGTGCGATTAAATTTGGACTTTCGTATGGTAATATACTAGCCTAGGTTAAAAAAAAAAGCGACCGTCACACGAGGCGTTGTTTTACTAGCTCTTACCGGAGCACAGATTATAATTCCTTGACGCCACTAACAGTGAAGTGGGGTGGAACTGTTCCAAGTAAAACACAATAAAAGGGTGGCCAGCACGTACGTAATTTATCGGACTGACTAAACCAATCTATCTCACTCTCGCCAAAAGAAGCAACTTCTTCCCCTCTTTCTGACCCGCCCCTGCGGAGCGGGGAAACGCCTCCTCCCATGGATAGCACGTAAAACACAGCACCCAAATAACTATGTTCTTCTTCCCTATAATCCACACATATCTGCGTCGCCAGGTCATTTTTCCGGGGCTTCAGCCCCGAATGTAGTTTTAAATGTATTCAAAACAAAGTTTAGGTGCAGTTCAACAATAACACATATTTTCTGTAGGAATATGCAATAATGTTCATGACCCAGTCTGTCTCGCGGGTCTGCGAAGAGCGCGATAATATTGCTACATTTTGTTTGAAGTTCACGAGACGTGACTTGACCTCAACCCAGTATTTACTAGCATAGGCCCTGTGAACTACTCACGCGTACAGTGTGTGTGTGAGGTTAGCTTTACTATATGTATCGTTAATATGTGCATTTGTGAACTGATTCAGAGCGCATACGGCAACTTTTTTTTTTACTTGTGATAACACTGACGGCTCAGTGTCGAGAATCACGGTCCGCCACACACACTATCATATAGCTACATCCCAAAGAATCTGTGGTCAGCCCCGGATGTTTAACCGTGCAGCTGACGCCCCTGTCCACACACTATATGTATCCATAGAAAATATGTACATAGACGCACTTATAGTAGTAGTTAGGCCTAGGCCTATAGCTTATTAAAGAGTAGCATTTGGAGGTGGCTCCAGGTAGGCATCCATATGTAATGGTCATTGATGGTACAAATTGTTAGACCTAGCCTACTGTCTCGACTTTCCTTCGTGTGATCTGAAATACTAACGTTACCTTGCCGTACACAGACGTTTGTATCCAGGGGAACCTTCATTTTCTTGTGAAACGACGCTTCTACTGGCCATATTGACACAAGACTGACGCTACAGTACATGGCTGTAATGCCCTGCTACTGCTAGGACTTGGCTGACTGGTAGGCTGAAGTAATTTTATAGTTATTTTATAGTTTACGTAGTAAGTTACATACTTTAGTATATGCCTATATAAACGTACTCTGTGCGACCCAACCCCAGCAGGGGCGACTATCACATTCAAAACGGTCAAGTTTTAGGCTAACGTTAAATCAAGACCGTTTTGAATGTGCCAGTTGATCCTAAAACGTTTAACGTTACTGTAACGTTAGGCTAACGTTACGCTACTCCAAGCAACTTTGTTTTAAGGCTGACACATAACGTAACGTTACTGTATTCATTTTATTTCCAACTGGCCTTTAAAAAGCCCTTTGCTTATAGGAATATAGGTAGGCCTACTGCAGGCTTTGTCCAATTTTGAGCCCAGCATGTTGTTCATTACAGATTTATCTGACAAACTCCAGGGCTGTTTCTGCAGGATGAGAGCACATAAGGTACCAGAACTGCTTTTTGATATTTCTTGCCTGTATTGTTAGAGCAGGTCCCTGCTTTCTTCAATCCTGAGATCTTTCCTTTTCCCCTCCACAAAATTCCATCCCAATGCTAATCTTACTCTTAGCTATGTAAAAAAAGTTTTTCATGTGATTATCCTCGAGTAAAAAAGTTCTTATTCATTATAAAAAATACATTTTGTTTACAGTAGCTATTCTTATTTCTGTTTTGCTATAGGCCCATTAGCTTTGTGATTCATTTGAATGCACTATTTTATGTATATTAATTGTACGCTCATTGCGGTGTGCAAAACACAAAATTAATACTACTGAAGGAATTAAGTAGACCCAATTAGAAACTGTTCCTTTGTGTTTTGGTCTCAACTGAGCTTTGGCTAATGCCAAAGGTTTAACTTTGCTGTTTCGCTGTAGCTTTTTAACCTGTTGCCCTAATAAGGCTGAAAAGCACTTGCTTCGTGTCTTTCACAGGCAACTAGAGAAAGTCTCCATCTACCGCGTGAGACGGCAGACAAAGACAGCGCAGGAGAGGCCGTTGGCGAATCGGACCACGGCTGTGCTCTCAGTGGAGCAGTAGGCCTACAGGAGCAGGCGTGGTTTTTTTGTTCAATCATCACTTTGACTTTTCTCCTCATCCTGGTCTGGAGTATACACTGTGCCACTACCTTGTCTTCTTTTCAGGCATATTCCACTTAAATAAGGACTTACAATTCCACTTACTGTATGTTTAAATAAACTTACAATTATAATATATCCTATCCATTGATGCCTTTATATAATTTTGAAAGTTCAACATGTAGTAAATGCTATTGCCTTTTACAGGCAAAATAGTGTATGTACAGTAAAGTTATGCAAGTGCGTTACAGTATGTAGCTTTGATAATATACTATTATGTAATTTAGCAGACACTTTTATCCAATGTCAAGTATTAAGGAGCAGGTAGGGGTTAGGCATCTTGCTCGAGGATGGTTAACAGGAGGGCACAAACCTATGACCTTTCGGCTGGGAGCAAAACACCCAGGCTATGCTGGCCTGCCTTGGTAAATGAGTTGCAGTCATTCATCGCTCACATTTAATGGTAAGACATTCCCCTGCCTTTCTTCCTCTGGCAGTCACTCTCAGTAGTTTGTATAATCGTACAGAAACGCATCTAATCATCTCTAAACTGGGCCCAGCCCGGTCAGGTGTGGCAGAGCTTGCCCACACTTGCCTCTTCCCAGGAATCCCTGCAGCGGCTGGCATGGGTTTGCAGAAGCTTTGGTGTTTTGTGTTGCCAAGATCCTGATGGGAACACGAGTACATAAACACACATTTCCCATTTGGTCTTAAGTAAGCAAGGAACTGCTTACTATATAAAACACATTTCCCCAAAAAACTAATGTGCAGAATGAACCAGGCTTTCTAGTTAAAATACTGAATAATAGCGTGTGAATTATGGGGGGGCCACTGGGGGAAGACTCACGCCAATTACATGTCTTTCATGGTGATTGGAGGAAAAGCATTAATTCAGCTCAGGCATGCATACAGTGCATATTAAAATACCCTGCCCAAAATGGGAGTTTGCTTTTGGAATACTTGCAAAATCATGTAATGACACAAAATCCTACACACTAGAATTTCCAATAAACAACAGAGAACACTCCTATCAATGCAGACTTAACAGCCATCTATGCTGTCTATTGCCCTAGCAGGGCGAGTGCAATTTTCACTGTAGCAGTAACAGACAATTAGAGAGTAACAAAATAACCATAGAGCTTTACATTCTGTGTTTTATAAGGTCCTTAAACCATTTATTTATCTCCCCCACCTGCAGGCACTTTTCTTGGCAGTGAAAAGGCTCCCAGCACTTTGGAGGAGATCTGAGACGTTGTAAATTATATTTCCACCGCGTGTGTAATTTACAGAAACAGAACCCTACCACAAGAGGGCAGCATCTACCCTCACGACGACTAGATTAGCTAATACAGTAGGGGAACCCACGATGCTGTCTGTATGCCAAGTTTAAACAGCAGTTATCGTACCATCTTGAATTCATCTCTCTGTTTGAGATATAGGCCTACCAAATGAGTAATGCTTAAGGAACACAATACACACACCATATAGGATATTAGCATGTTGTAGGCCTATATTAAGTTGGACTAATGGCATTCTTCAATGCAGTGTAGATTGTAGAATGTAGTTTCAAGTGGTAAGACGCGAGAACATGGAGGAGGAGCAAAGAAGTCATGGGGGAAGGAGCCGTCTCCTCTCACCTCCATCCTTCAATCCTGTGGTTAACATCTTGGTGCGTGATCGCTGTGCACATGGAAATCCCACTCTCTGGGCTCGTAACATTCCTACTTTTTCCATAACTGTGCTGGTTATCGTTATCAAAAAGGACAATAGAGCGTGCTGCTCTGTGAGGGTCACATGCAGTTCCTTAGTCAAATTAAAATAAACAAAGTCTGCTGAGACTTTATGCCACCCTTTTGTCCACTTTGTCCTTAAGCTTGTCAGCTTGTGAGATACAACGCTGGCCTGCTACTCTGGCCCGGCTGGGCAGCAGACCCGGAGCCCTCAGTCACACCTCGCCATAGATCTCTTGCCAGTCGGGGAGGTTAGAATGGAACATGATTTAGGGGGTTCAGCGGGTGAGGTAATGCAAGTGGCCAGCTTGACAGATGTTGTAAAATTGATATGAGAGAGATCCTTGCAATAGAAAGCTGCCTTGTACAGTTTGTACTTTTTATTTATACCACAGTGGGGATGAATGAGGACAATCATTATGCGATTCAGTCCACAGGGGGATAGAACCACGAGGGGCAGTGTTTGAGACCCACCATAGTGGGGGGCCCACTACACTGAGAACCACTAGCGAACCTTTACAACTCAATAGAACTGAGACTTTCGGGTCAATGTTGGAGATGGTAGGAGC
The DNA here is from genome assembly GCA_025447815.1 of Percopsis transmontana. NCBI lineage: Eukaryota > Metazoa > Chordata > Actinopteri > Percopsiformes > Percopsidae > Percopsis > Percopsis transmontana. The sequence goes on from JAOEHI010000018.1 coordinate 290,834, forward strand.
TTAGTGACCTGCTCAAGGACACTTCAGCAGAGCAAACACTCCACAGCAAAGGCCAATGCTGTGGACAAGCTTTCATATTTACACAGACAATCATTTTTTAAATAACATTTTGGCTGGAATAAGGTCTTGGTCAAAGCAAAGAAAATGCTTCCAGAAACTCTTTCAGCTCGAGCCAATCTGAGCTGATTATATTGGGCTGTCCTGCGCTGCGATGCTTTATCTTGCAGGAGCAGATGGTCGAGCTGCTAGACAAATGACACATAGAAAGGCTCTCGCCTGTATCTCACAGTTTCGGCCCTAAGCTGTCCCAGCCGTCCTCTTCTGTCGTCCACGGCGTCCTGATAAGACGTACTGTAGGTAGGTTCAGGGACCTGAGAAGAGAGGAAGAACCGACTTCTGTTCAATATCCCGTTAGCAATGAGTTACATAAACAAGACACAGTATAGTACGGGTGGTCCCTTTACAGTTTGGGGCCCAGTTCACTCCCATAATGCTCTCTGCCACGAAAAGCATTATAGTTATGGGAAATGCCACATCCCCCAGTGAGAGGTTACTTAACTCAAGATGGAGCAGAGGAAAAACTGAGAAAAACTACTCCCAACGCCAATAATTTATAAAATAATGGTAAAAAGGTCGAGAACCTTGAAATTATGTTGTGCTAACCCTTCGAAACATGTATGCAAGGATTAAAATTTGGCATTGGAATTCTGCTCGACATTCCTTTGTCATTTCCTTCTGAAACTTTGGTCCCACATAGGCCCAACAATAAAATAGCATCTTTTAACAATTGTGTTTTAAATGCAAAAATGAACTGACAAATTATCACATTATAAAAGTATGAAACCCATGTGCAAATAGTAATTATGAAGATGATGGACGTTATTGATATTATATTTTTAAGCAACCATGCAGCGGACTTCTTGAGATCTCATAAACTACCATGAGCGCAAAGGAATCCCAAAACGACCAAAGGGCATGGCTATTAGAAACATGCATCCTTATTTGGCTGATGTTGGCACGGTTACCTAAATGATCCCATTACTGTGAAAACCTTGGCAGTGACTCAAGTGACTTTTCCAGCATCAGACCACAGCTGGGCCAACAGTGTGTGTTCCTGACAGTGAACAGCCTTCACAGTGCATGGCCCCAACAGGCCACAATCAAATGTCAGTTCCCACTACATGGTCTCGTTTTCTACACTCAAGTTATAATCACTAAGGCTATGTACTAATGACTTACAAATCAGAAAGCCTAATTTCATTTGTTTATGAATGTTAATTGCTCCACCCGTACGCTGCTGTTTTACTAATGAGCAGTTATTGTTGTCATATCTGCGTATTCAAATATCAATAATAGGCCTATTGTACACAATACTGCTTACTGCTAATGTGACTTTGCGGCATTTGCCGTTTTAGCAACCTTCAACCTAAAACTGTTTTTGTGAGCAGATGCCTATGTAAAGCACTTTTATATATTTTCAGTTCTGTCAATACAGTAGCTACGCTTGAATTCCCCGGATAGGAAGCTGGTAGCTAGGAAATTGCTAAACCCACATTTTGAAAATAATGAAAATAAAACGTCTAAAGGTTGCCTGGGTTAAGTCTCGCACAAAGGAACAAGGCAGGTAACCCAAAGCCTACTGGTTTCCATTAATCCGGAACTGTGGATACAAGAAAGCATTTGACTTAATACATAACATAACAGTTGTCATAGACACACACACAGTGAGGTAAACACAAAGTTGGTCTCTGCATTTAACCTATTACCAGCCAAGTGAACACACACGCATACATGTGCGCTGGCAGGGAGCCGCGCACGGGGAGCAGTAAGCGGGGTTCAGTGCCTTGCTCAAGGGCACTTCAGCCTTGGATGTGGGGGAGAAAGCGCGGTTAATTCACTTTTGCCAAAGATTTTAACTTGGAACGTTTGAGAAACTTGAGGCTACTGTGTAGTTACCTAGTTCACTTAAAATGGCTCCCAAAATCTGTCCCAATACGCCCTCCAATGGTTGAACCGAGTAACGTTAGACGTTTCTTTCAAAATGCTTAAAACGTTACACCCCAACCGTTCACACCTACTTTCTTGAACTTTACAAAATATTTGCAGTAGGTAGAGAAGCTCAAAACTGGGCGGGTCGTTTCCTGTTTCACTAACAGAGGGGCTTTGAATTGATGTCCGAGAGTATGGTTTGCACGGTGCTGAAGCCGAGGATTAAAGCCACGGGCCACGGGTTCACCCCGACATGGAGAGCACAGGAAGGCGAAGGTGGCGGAGGTCGGCGGTTGACTCTGAAATAAACATCCCCGCCCCCTGCAGTTTTGACGGCCGTGTCAGGCCTGGTAGGACCCCCCTCCCCTCGATCCGGAGGCTGGACAGTCTCCTCACGTCTGCCTCTAATCGAGTGTCTGGAGCGTCCCGATTGAAGCAATCAATCACGGCGCGCAGGTCTCTCCTGGCGGACAGGGGCATCGCACCGAGCACAGCGGAGCAGAACAGCATTTCACCTCAGGCTATTCCCTTTATCACAGGACCTAAAACATCTCCTCACATGTTCATTTAAAGCAACATTCCGCAGTGAAATTGACCGACATCCACCCTATCCCTTTAACACAGGCATTAATGCAATCCAAAATGCTGACATAACTGATGTTATATTCTTTTACCTGTCCATATTTCTAAAAAAAGGTATTTTCTTTGTGTATGGTCTTCCTCTTTGTTGCCACCTTAAGGTGATTTGTAACACAATGTGTGATGTCATTCTGTGCATATTTGGAACAAAAAAAAAAACAGTTGCTATTATAATAATACAATTATTTTCATAATAATTTCATCTTAGTCCCATGATAGGTCAAGGTTTTACAGTAATTAGGACCCTTTTGTGCGCTGTTACTATTTGTGGTCTCAATTTGGTCACAGATTCAAACTGACTAGCGATAAGCCGGTAAGTCAGACGGGAGGCTGTGTTGAAACTTTTTAATTGGGCTTACCTAACCTTGACAGAAGTATACAGGGCCTTTGCTGCATCTTAACACGCAACTGCAAATACACACTTGCACACAAATATTGCAGAACCCACGACAGACAGACAAGACACTGTAGTTTACACACACACACACACACACACACACACACACACACACACACACACACACACACACACACAAAAGGGTGCAGCTTGCAAAGAAACTGTTCTACCCATTTAAATTCCTTTCACTTGCAGAACATTTCTCCTCCAGGCCAGTCTCCTCCCCCCATGCCTTGTTCCCTACGCTCTCATACTTCCTGCCTGCTAAAAAGCTTGGCTGGGCCGGAGGAACCCTGCGGCAGCGCCCTTTGCCGCCATTCAAAATCAAGAGAACTGCAGGGCAGGCAGGGGAGGGAATTACCGAGTTGGGAAGAGCCCCGTGCCGCATCACTAACAATCGCGCACACCCCCCTCAGTGTAACCCTACACACAAGGCTACATAATTCCCAAGCCCCGTCCCACTGACTCAGCTGTATTTCTCTTACACACTAAGAACAAGACCACGTCGTCAGCATGGAGAACCCCCAGTCTGCCAGATGAATTAAAGCTGCTTTAAAGATTTAAAAAGGTGTCATTTAGTCAGTTAAGTCTAAAGTCACTTCCTGACATAGCCTCCACAGTCTTTTTTTTGAAGGTAAAGTGAAAGGATGTTCAATTTACACAGCCCTACCTGGCCACCCATGTTTACAGGCCAACCAGTGAGTTTTATTAAGAAACCGAATGCGGCAATTATGAATAAGGAAGAGCAGAGATTCCACATGAATGAAGATCACACACTTTTAAAAATTAAAAATGAATTCTTCTTTCCTTCTGTCCAGCAAGCTGCACCCAAAAAGTGCAAAACAGCCTTAGGAAACAGAGAAGGAAGGCCACGCTTGTCCAAATATGTTGTGCTCATGCAGAGAGGCCCTATAAATATCACCAGCCTTTTGCGCGCTACCCAGCATGCATTGGTGACTATAACAACAGGCTTCGTGCATGACTTGCCTCAAGCCTTTGTCACATAGCCACACTCATTTTGACAGAATACTAAACTGGACTAAATGGAGTCAAAAGCAACACTAGGGTTAAATCCACACAAAGTTAAACCTTGCCCATTCCGAATCAGAGGATGCCTAGTTGCTGCTTTGCAGATGTTCTCTAATGCTCACAATTTACTATTTGAATCCTCGGATGAAATTTGCACATTAAATTTTAAATTAAATTAATGAGCAGTTTCGTCCGAAAATTTTAATAGCTCATCCGATAAGAGAAATTATGTTCTGGGACCTTAATTAGAGAGAAGTTAAAAGATGGCTCCGGTGAGGGAACAGACGGACTGGGTGCTTCACTCGCCACACTAATTTAATCTGGGAGTCCGTTTAGACGATTTGTCCCTCCATTTTGAAATACATGAACAGCTCTGATAATATACATACAGCCCTGGAGGAAGATAATAGTGTATTTATACAGTGTATTGTACAATATTACCATTTTAGAAGTAGTCCACGGACAGGACACAGGTTATGAATATCACAAGTCACAAGATGCTTATATCTTGTGACAACAACATTTCTTGATTTTGTATTAGACATATTTGATAAGACATACTGTATGAACATGATTAGAGAAATAAACACGCGATATAAAGGCTGTTTCATTTGCTTTTATTCAGGTAGCAGCATGTCCTACTTCCACACCTTCTCTGATCTCCCCCGTTCGGATACATTATTTGCAAAAGCCGCACACACCGACGTAACGCACACGGAGTCAACCACACCCACACACACACAGTCACATCTACACACATCCCTTATCCATCTGCACTAGCGTCTGAAAAACCTCCCTTATGACTTCGAGAACGCCGCAGAGACTGGCTGTCTGAGTATGCAGTATTGTAGTACATGAGTTCAGTATATGTACTGTAGAATCGAACATTTCAAGTGTGGTTCACCTGCACGCTTCGCGACCGAAACTGTCCCACAATTCTTTGCGCCTTGACGTCACTGACGATGAAGCAACAGCAAGTTTACATATATTTTTACTGAATTTCTTGACAAATTTGTGTCTTTAAACACAAATTAGAATTTTCTTTTACAAGTTGTGTTTGTTTGCATTTGTTGTTTGGACACAGCCAGTCTCTCAGCACTGCTTCTGGCTGTAGCCACACTTCACACAGAAACAATGGCGTAATTTTGTCTTCTGACCCCCAATACACTTACTCTCATGTTCCAGACATTAGCACTGTAAACACACACCCATAAATAATACTGATTGTGGGAAAGAAAAAGTAAACCCATTTAAGATACTGGCACCTCCTTGGGGAGGAAGCTTCTGTGATTAGTGGGAGGTAAGAGCGCGACTTGTATGCGCCTATGTCGATGTCGCAGACAGTTCTAGTACACGGGGAAATGACTGCAGTGTTCAGGCTTTCCATCAGGTTTTTCTGTTCGGATAAAAAAAACATTAAAAACAATCACTCATAGGATTAAGCGGAGCAGAATCTCAATTGCTGGTATGACCTCAAACTTAACTTTCACTACAAACTATGAGGCAAATTAAACAGTAGCTGATAGTTTGGCAGCCTGACAGAATATCTTAGAATATGTCGCTCATGGAAATTAGATTTTCCAAATGTGTGGGACATATTTAACTGGGGCACGTTCCCACATTGTCTTATCTCATTGCTTTGTGTTTGCATTTTACGCAGAAGTGAATCTGGACTAGAGCTGTCAAAATTGGCCAAAAACTATGTTAAAATATTAATTCAAAAAAAATATATACAGTACCAGTCCAAACTTTTGACTGGTACAGTATATATATTTTTTAACCATTTGAATATCTATTTGCACATTATCTCCATAAGAGGGCAAACCAATATGAGAGACGTAACTACTTTCTTTATATTTATATATATAAACATAAACATGTCTTTTAAAAGATCTAATAAACAAATAAAATAATGTGCGTAAAATTAAATTTAAATACTGTAGACCTCTGTCTTTAACTAAACGCGCCTTCTCTCGGAGTGAGATCAAATGAATCATTTGTAATTTATATGTTATTCGATAGCATAACTTTTATACAGGTGAAGTAATATTTTTGAGACGTACCCTCAGGTTGCTAGTGGTGGAATGGAAGGGTAACCGTAGCTTACATAGCTTGCATACGTTATCTCGAGGATCCACAATTTTGCCTTCTACTGACCAAAATCCGAAGTATTTCCAAACAAGGCTTTTTAGATTGCAAATGTACAAATCACTCTCACTGTGGCCGAGTTGATATGTGAACTCTCTGCCATCATTACCACACGGTTGTTGTTGAATTATACGCTCGTTTCAGTTTGACCTACATTTCATTTTTAATCAATGAAAGTGACACGAGAGCTTATATTAATTTTAAAATTTGAATGTCTTTAAAAAATATATATATTCGAATATATATTAGAATTTAGAATATACATTGACGGTCCTAATATGGTCACGCTATAACTCAAAGCGCACCTGTTTTTTTTGTAATTTCATGGAACTTGAAAAAAATAAACGATTTGCAGTGAGAAAATGATGCCTCAAATGCCTGAGCATTGTCCATATGCAACACGCACACACACACACACCCACACAAGCCAACACGCACACAAACACGCACACACACACTTACGCTTCTCAAAACAGCAGCTGGGGCTTGGTTGCAGTTCTTACAAATATGGCAAGGCAATAAATGTCTGCTTTCCATGGCAAAGGGCAGTCCATCACAATCCCCTTTTTCCCCCAGTTCCGTTTGTTGGCAGGAGAGGCTGTTTTAGTGCACAGCAGTCCCTGGGGAGCAAGACAGCTTCTGCTCGTTCAAAACCTAGGCCACTTTTGAACGGAAGCAGTCACCCATATCATCTGCACACCATTTAAAACACGCCGGCAGAAGCGACCTCTTCCTGAATCTATCTAGAATTCCACCCCTGTATGGTTCCCCTTGGTTTACACGAAGGGTCAAAGGTCGTGCGAGAGAGTCTGAGGAACTCGGATCTCACCATTCAACTATCTGCAACACCCTAATCGCCAAAAACCTTGGCCTGTCCATTTCCTGTGGCCCTCTGTCCCCCCACCCGCCTCTCAGTAGTCTGGGGCCAGGGGAGCGAGGGGCTTCAGTGGTGGCTAGCTGTTGTTCTCGGCCGTCATGTACTTTAGGGCAGCGAAGCCGTAGCGCCGCGACATGTTCTGCTGGAACTCCTCCTTGAGGGTCTTAAGGCAGACCCGGTACTGCTTGTTGGAGCGAAACTTGGTGATGTCGAAGCTGGGTGCGTGCGGCATGTGGATCATGTAGGCATTGGGGAGAACCACAAATTCGTACTCCTGCAAAAGAGAGAAGGGCCATGGGATTCCATTTCCAAACATTTTTATACTTCTGTGGTCAAAGACAATACATAGAATTACATTCACAGTTCCTACAATACTCGTCTGTTGCCGTAATCCGGAAGGTTACATTTGCTGGTTTGAAACAAAAGGAGGCTTCTAAACACACACCGGACTAGTAAAGGGAAACCCAATGTTTAAATGAACAAAACTACCAATGCATCAACAGAAAGACAATCGACTGACAAAGGCTCCGTTTTTAATGTGTACATGGAAGCCTGGGTAGAATACACAGACATAGAAAGTACATAGAGGTGTTGGTACCTGTGCGTCCAGTTCCATGATGTGAGCCACCTTGTTCCAGCCGAATCCCACGAACCGCCGGTCGTACTCGGGGCTGTCCCTCCGCACCATGACGTAGGGCTCGAAGTCGGCCTCCCACTGCACCCTGTAGGGCGTGGTGGCTGTCCTCCACTTGGCAAAGTTAGTGGGCGCGTGTCCCTTGGTCCAGACGTGGTACCTAAGAAGAGAATGATCCAATGTTTTAGCTGGCTGGGGCGCTCTGGAAGACTTCAGGCTCAACAAATTACCTATTGGCCACCCGACGCATTTAGAAAACACCAAGTGTGGATTTACCATTGAATTATGCATATTTACCTTGAGCATTTTTGAGGAAAATATAATTTAGTAATTGTATTAATTAGTCATGTATATGATTAATAGACATGCCCACAGGCTATCTATTGCCTACCTTATTCATTAGTACAAACCCAGTACCAGTGTGAGATGTATTAATGCATATTCACTTTTTCTGTAGGCTATAGCATATTAATGATGACTCAGTCCCCTTTATTATACATAATCATTAGCATAGAAAATATTTGTCAGTATATTTTACTTGTGTTTATTAAAACCCAGAAAATCTAAATACAGTAACTTCTTCAGTAACATGTACTGTAGTTTGTAAATTAAGTAGAACTTGTGTGGTCAGATATGTTATTCTTAAGTCTTTATTTTATTATTCTGTTTCTCATGACACCAGCATATTTTTATCCAAATGGAAAAGTTTCCCCATTTCATCTTTTATTGTTTTTCTATGTATGTTAATATAGGTAATTTATTTCTTCTTAGGTGCCATGTGAGGCACTTTAGATGCTACACTATTATTGTTATTATTACTCTGAAAATCCGCGTAGTACCTGAAGGTAAACAGCGTTCCCATGTCCAGCTGGGAGAGCAGCTCTGCCTTGGACTTGGGGTAGGAGAGGCGGTATCGTAGCGTCTCGAAGGCTGGGACCACCAGAGCTTTCTTGGTGTGGGTCATGTCTAGCTGGACCACCGACTTCCTACACGCAAACCCATGACACACATCGTCAGCGATATTCAGTACTGTGACTGCAAATTAAGATGGTAATTTTAGGGTTGTATTTATGGCCTCTAAGCTCCTACTCTTAACAATGAGTAAAAATGTAACTACAGAACAGTGGTTCTCAAGACCCCCACAACGAAGTGGCTGGTAAAATTTGACAGCAGTAAATTTTTTGCACGCATAAAAACGCACTTCCCAAAAGTTGCCTACTGGAGCTTTAACACATCACACCATTGCGCCCCCGTCCCCCCTCTCACCTGAGGTACTCGTAGAGGCCGTACATGGGCAGGAAGTCGATGTCCGACAGGAACATGTAGGGCGTGTTAACCTGCCTCATGGCCACGTTGCGTAGCAGGTTGACAGGGTAGAACTGGCCCTCCTTGTAGACGATGTGATAGCCCACGTTACCGCGGCTCATCAGCACCTCGGAGCCCTGGGCGTAGCGGAGGAACTGCTGGGCCTCGGCGTCTGACAGGTAGAGGGCCAGGCTGATGGGGCCCTCCCAGTGCTTACAGATGGCCTCTAACATCTGCAGCCTGCGGGGGAGCAGGGAGACCAATGGGTGGACCGACAAAACAAAACAGGAATTTTACACCGTCTTACACGGCTCTGGCAGGTCTAGACAGGGGTGTGAGGGCTGTGTGGTTTACATTACAAGAGGGTAATTTGGCATACACGTGTCTTACAGCAGGAACTATAACAAGTATTTTGGAGCAGCTAGGGTTTAGGTATCTTGCTCAAGGATGCTTACTGGTGGTGGGCAGTCTCGATCATTTTGCTGATTTGCTCATGTCGATTTGGTACCTCTCTGAATGTATTGAATCTTTCTAGTTTTTCGGGGTCGTCTTTCAAGCTATCTGAAACCCCATGACTTTCGGGCCCGAGACAAGCAGTACTAACCAGGGCCCCGGACCGTAAAATGTAACGTCGGGACTAATAAAACTAGCAACTCGCTGTCCAAATCAAGGTCATTGCAAAATATATATGTGGAGATTGAAAAACAACATAATCGCATTATGAACTCGCCATCCTCCAATTTTTTAGCTATCTGGCACATGCATAAGTGATTAGCTTGCAGCTCTTGGTGTGCCGTTGGCCAATCAAGAGTTGAGTAGTGATCTGAAGGAACGGTCAACTTTCGCAAACAATCCCTGACCAGACATACCAATAGCAGACAGCGCCTGGTCTGCATGACAGCTACGCGAGTGGCTGACAATCCGTCTTCTGCCGTGTTTGAGGTGTTGGTATTTTTTGTATAAAAGTAAATTGTTTTGTTGACTTATTATTTATCTTTAAAATTAGAAATGTGAGGAAAGAATTATATATATTTTTTGATATATCCAGGATGCATTTAACAGGACTAAACATGTTAAGTAAAAGAAGTCTTTGGTTTTGTTGTAACACTGATAAATTACAACTTTTGGAAGGAGGGACAGTAAAAATTGTCTTTGGGCCAGTGACAAAAAATGTTAGCGTTGAGCCCTGCTTTCTCAAGTGTTAAGCACCACCGGGGACATCGAGTTTTAGTAGGAGGAGAAAGCCTGGTGTCGAGTCGGGGAAGGCAAAAACAAAGTAGGTCGCAATGCAATTATCATCTGTGTCGGATCATTATTTGATGTTTAGGGAGATTAGCAATACAAAACAAGAGCTTATTTGATTTATTCAGCTATGGTAATTAGCGTTAGAAACTACTTTTAGCTGCGTTTTTCCTAAACATTTTGGTAAGAAACAAGAAAATCGAACACGAGAACAATTTGTTTAAAATATTTAGTTTGTTCTTTATCACCAGCACTAATGCTAACAGGTAGGCATGTGTCGGGGTTTGAACCCAGGACTTTTCACAGAGTGGAACACACAGACCACTAGATTATCCCTACTTTAAGTCCAGTGCAAGTAAGTGATTGATTTCCATGTATTGCTCGCCTAGCTGTACTGGTTCTTTCTTTTCTTTTTCTTTTAAACCATTTCTCAAGGTTCCTTCCTTTTTCTTTTTTAGATTTCCTTGTCCAATTGGAGGTTAAGGTCAGGGAGTCTTGTTCATTTCTCTGTGAAATGTTTGCAAAGCCCTTTGCGACCGGTATTGTGAGGGTTGTACAAAGAAACTTGGCCTGACCGGCTGGCAACAAGCAGAGAAAGTGTTAAAAACCGGTTTCTTCTGGAGGTGATGTGGGTTTAACTGAATGAAACCCACAAGGGCACACCTACACATATTCATTGTAATTTACTCAATAAATAAAAAAAAACATCTCAGGACTATCAACTCCCAGCACCCTCAAATGTGTATTCCATTTGCCTCTAAAGCCCTAACTGTCCATTTCAAAATTTTCCTAAGAGGCATCGCTGAGGAGTTTTAATTGTGCCCATAAAACTGGATTGAAAAGAATGGCAAGGTCCAATTTCACAAATCTTGTGGTGTACTGATCAAAACATTGCCATCTACTGTGGTAAGCCAAGTGTATTGACTAAAATCAGATGCCAATAGCTTTGGGGTTAATGCTGGCATTTAAACCGTGAAATCAATGCCATCTCTGCTGGCGTTTGGACCTAGTCTGTGACATTTGAGGAGCAGTGAGTCCACTTATTTGTATGAGAACAAGAGCTGTGCTTCAAGGGCTGCTGAGGCACTCAGACTACCTTATTTACATTAGTGAGATGGCGTGCTTGGGCGTATGTGTGTATGTATATTGGTTGTCGTCCTTTCGCATACTGTACGAATGCAAAATGAGGTCCAAATAATCAGTCTCTCAGCTAATGAGTTGTTTGTCACTGGTCTCACTGATAATCAAGAACAAAATATTAGCCTAAAAGCTAGAAAGGCTAATAGGCTATACTTGTGGCATAAATCCATTAGTATGAGGTGCAGAGAATACAATAGCAAAGTTAGTTGTTGAGATTTAATATTCTTTTTCTTGTCCTCCCAGTGTGGGATTAGTCAGAATCCCTTGTTTGACTTTAATTTTCGTCATTTATTCAGCCCAATTCAAACAAGGCCGAAGTAATAACCTTGAGTCATTCAAACTAAACAATGTGATTTCAGGAAGAGAAAATGAAACATGTAGAAGGGGGGCACAGTGGCGACAAAGTGAGAAACAGAACAAAATTGAGAGATAGGAATGAAAGGAGAGGGAGAGAGAGAGAGAACCGACAGATACAGAAATAACCTCGGAGACATGGGCTCAGACCAAATCTGAGAACAATTTGAATGGAGGCGGCGTTCAAATAAACAGAGTTCATTATAGAAACTTGGTTATGATTATGCCCCTCGCTCTGAACAATGGAACCAAACTGCAGAATTAGCATATAAATGGCCAAGTGATAAATTCCGCGGTAAAATCCTACGATTTCCTGTGCATTTTTTAGAGTTAATTCAATGGTCTATTAAATCTAACCATATCTGACAACAGATGGGTATTCAAAGCCTATTGAAAGCTCTATTTCACATGACGCTTAGGATTTATTTCTATAAACGCTCCACTGTTTCTCTCTAGAGACACTGAAGCGCACTGGCTGCTGATAAATAATCAATAAAGCTCAATCATCGACACACTTACAACCCATGATGTCTCATGGACGATGCACCCGCTAGTGAGGGGTTTTGTAGCCCGTGCAGTGAAGAAGAACAGCTTCACTGTGGGGTTTAGATACATTGCTCAAAAGCGATCATACTTGAGGCAAGGAAGGAAGGATAATTAATCTTTTCCTCCGCCCACAACAAAGATTTCCCCATGTTGTCACTGACTAAGAAAGTGACACACTAAATAGGCACAACTTTTCAGGACATTACTGCAGTCATTTAATAATGTACTAAATGTACTAACTGTGCATTACTTAATCAAAAGGAAAAACAACAATTTGAGGCAAATATTCTGCATGATGAACATGTTTTGTTTAGGGAGTGTGGACTATCCTATTTAGGGTGAAAGATACTCGTATTAAATAGCTCACAATGTAATACACATCTCAGAAAAGGAAAAAAAAAAAATCTATGAAAAACAACACATTATGAACACTACGCCTTTCCTTGCCAAAAGCAAAATCCACATATCCTGCAGACAACATCTCTTTTCCCTTATGCAATTTTATGTCAACAACGCCCCTAAAATAACACTAATTCAGTTGCTTTCGCTACATTGCAAAGCTGTAACAGGCGCAGGCTACTGTTGCTTTATGATTATTAGCTTATCTGGGCCATAGCAAACAAGGCTCCCATAAGCAGAGGTTAATAACGTGAGTAAACAACAGAGACCTATTCTCTGAAATGGCCCGTGTTCAATCAGCACCTTGGTCATGGCTCATAACAGCCAGCCTATCTGTTTATCTTCCCTATACCGAGGGATGGATGAGTCAGTATTGGATAGAGACACCGGGTCCACGAGCGCACACACACACACACACACACACACACACACACGCACACGCACACAGATAAAAAGAGGCATCTCCAGTGGGATTGCAGGTGGCATTTCAACAATGGCTTCCCTTCGCCGATGCATCATATTTGTTTTTGATGTCTCCGAATGTCAAAGGCAAACAAACAGGGCCGCTGCAGAGACACAGCGGCCGCTAAAGCACCTTTCGCGTAGCTTTGTTTGTTTACCGGCCCCGTCCTGTAGCATCGTCGCCTCGCCTGGAACTAGCAGCAGGGCCGCAGACCCTTCCAACGCTGTATAAATATTTCTAGGAATGCATTGTGCCCAGCCATGACACAAACATATTTGTAGAAAGCCCTGATCAAGCCATTAATTCAGATAACATGTGGTTCCTTCCCCAAACTATAATGGGGAAGGAACCAAATTAGCAAATGCAAAGATACTGTTTAACTGTATAAAGTAAATCTGTCCATCCTGTGAAAAGACCCTTGAGCAAGATGCCTGACCCATATAGGATCAGGTACTGTAATGTGTTTATAAATCAGTCTACAACTATTCAACCAGTGTCACCGATGTCAGTTGAGAATGGAACCCAATGAAGTCAGTTCATTAATACGGAACAGAGCTGTTTTCATGAAGGGCAGCTTGTTGACTTATGTTGAGCTATGGAAGCATAGTCGGAGGCGTCAATACATTTGATATCAGTTTGTAGGTCAATGAATAGAGTATAACCCGGATCATTCTAACCAGGAGTTAGTTACCTGTCCATTGAAAGCTGGGCCACCAGGGTGACGTCTGTGTGGTCTGACGAGGGCTGGTACTCATAGTGGAGGAAGTACAAGTGTGTGCGGTGCACCGTGAACCTTTCCCGCCGAAACTCGTAGCACGGGTCGTCTTCGTCCAGCTCCGACAGGGTCTTCTGGAGCTGGAGAGAGAGACGGAGAGAGAGGAAAAAGGCCACGTGAAGACATGGAAGATCTGCCGCAGGAATGAAAACCCTGCCCGAACCTCCGTCCCAGCATTTAAAAACAACAAGATCATTTGATAGCTCTTGATTACATGACCTGCCATTGTCAGTGATTGGCTTCACTTACAAGTCCACTCCATAATTATTATAGATATTTGTTGGTTGTATCTGGCTCGCTGACGGGATATCGAAAGTTGTTAAAGGAGGAGTACTAACCAATCAATATTATTTATGTTGGGATAATAAGATCTAAAAGGGTAAAAGTGAATGGACTTTAGAAGCTACTTTAATCAAGATTCTGACATTGACATAACATAAAATGACTACACACAATGTGAAGTTTAAAAGGTATGGAGGAATAATGCACTGCTATGCACCATCAGTTATCAAGGAAGCAAGGTAGGTGGAGAGCGTGGTTGAGCAAGAAACGCTGATCTTTACTTTTTTAAATGTAAAGATCAGCGAAAAAGATCAATTTACCTCAACTAAGAGAATGGTTCAAATTTAAATTGTAATAAACGCAGTTCCATCTTTCTCACACACACACACACACACACACACACAACAATGTAGTATACCATATTTATTAAAATATAACACAGGCCCTTTAATACTCAGGCCTGTGCATATTGGCCATCTTTATCACACTCAACTCCATAAAGAAAAAAAGCCTTAATCCAATTCTGCCCTTCCAGTTGGATTAGCGTTATTGATGTTCCTCTCAGAGCTGAGTGATGCTTAAGCTAAAAGGTACTGGTAAAGCATTCTCGTTCAGCAGGCGAGCGTCGTTCACATTCGCAGGTGAGTGCGTGGGGAAACCACGCCAAGTGGCGTCCGTATCTTCACATTTCTAATGCAAAGATGAGAGGGGAGATTTCAGAGTGGAGAATATACGGAATGGGAGCAACAACCCAATTCTGCGGGGAAATAAAGCCAAGATGGCTCATCCCGCCCTGCATCCCCCCTCATGTTAACACGAGATCTCATATTGGATAAAAACACTTATCGGAGTACACAGAACAGATCTGTCGAGAGGAAGAAGGCTTCACTAGAGCATTGTGAAATGGGTGGCTTAGCGTTTGGCCTGATGTTTCCTAGCACACACGTAATTCTACTTTTTGCATATTACAAATATGTTTAGATATCAAAACTTGAGCAAGCTCCATTGCAACAATAACAATAATACTGATAATATTCTACCATCTTTCTTGAGAGCTTTTCACATCTAATTTACCAGAAGCTGAAGATGAACATGTTTGTGCCTCAGCCTGCTGTAGTTAAAAACAGGCTGTAGTTTTCTCATGCTGCACTTTTTTTCTCATCGTTCTTAATAAGATCATCCCTTTTTAATGTGACTCTATAAAAGAACCCAGAGGGTGCAACAAAGCGGCGGGAGTATTTTCGTCCACAGCTAGCTCCTTCACTGGGGACAAAGTGCTCTGCCCAAAGCGTCTCTTAGCTGGCCGCTTTAAGCAAACCGTCTGCTGTTTTCAGCCAGAACAAAGACTTTGGTGGACATGGTGCCCTGAATGAACGTGGCTTTGCCCTACTTTTACGTCCCACATGTTATGACTACAGCATCTGGCCCCCTAGTGGACTCCAGATGAAATGCGCAGCAACTGGCCAATCCCTGAGTGACTTCATTATGGTAATCATCGCTTTAATAGGATTTAAATTGCTGCTCAAACTCTGAAAAATTAAGTGAGCAAACTATTTCCTGAGTGAAGGACACACCGGAATTGCCAGTGAGAAGAGAAAAAGGCTCTGGAAACGTTATGATGGAGAATTATAATGTGATTAATTAACTGACCCTGAGCTGACACTTCAATAATTCTCATTGGCCTGACCCGCTGTTGAAACCCCCCCCCCCCCCCCCCACCCACCCACCCCCAGAACTGTAGACCTTTATCAGGTTAAGAGCTCAGGAGGTTCGAGGGGTGGATAATCTTCCATAAGGGTTGATGAAACACTGACAGGGAGTCCATATGCTCCACACTGGTCAAGCTGCGCATCCCACCCGCCTTTGTTTTGACAGCGATATATCCACTGACCGCCTCCTCGCTTGCTCCAGGTTATGAGGAAAGCGTCTCCCCGCCGCGACGCTGACAGATTACCGCCTGATCATCGCCGGGGATCACACAGGAAAAAAAAAAAAGGCGGCTCATTATGGCGAGACCGCCCCCGAGCCTCTCCGCGATTAGTCGCGCAGAGGCTCGGCAAAATGAAATATCCCGTTGAAGTGTTTTCTGTCAGCTGGCACCTGCGGTGGCGAGGGTAGGTGTGTGTTCCCCCCCCCCCCCCACTCAGGAAGAGACCTGGCTAATGTGGTGGCAAGATTTTGTGTTCTTCCCCCTTCTACATGTTATTGGGGGGTTTGTTATCCTGGTAGAAATAATTAGGTCTCTCTGTATATTGTTTGGTGTCTAGGCTGGAGCTGGAGATTAGGTTCGTGTAGTTATCTCCTGTTGTCCCCTTCGATTCCGTGCGTCATATCTCAAGGCCAGAGGGACCTGTTGCTTTCTACTGTAACGGAAAGTAACTGGGAACCCCACCCTTGCAGCACAGAAGGGAGAAGTGTTGGTTCGTGTATGTGTTTTGGGCCAGATGTAAAGGACTGCCTTAGGTGGTAGTTGTCTGGTCCAGCTGTGTTTCTTGAAAGTACTTCTCTGTTGTTTTCCTCATAGTTAATAAGTAATAAAGTGTTAAAGACACGGAATTGTCTGTAGCTCATTTTGGTGGACTCACTTCCTCACTAAGGTAATATATGAATTTCCACGACAGCTAACCTTGTCCTTATTCTCATACTGACAGAGATAAATACAAGAGGGGAGTTAGCCCCCCACCCCCATGGTAAGCCCATATGGAGGGAGGGAATCTGTCTATTGGGAGTGGCAGATCCTCTGGTTCAACCCCATTAACCCCCTCACCTCGCTATGTTGCCCCCACGGCGACTCAAATTAACAATCATGTCTCGGTTGACAAAGGCGGCACCGTGAAATCTCCCGCAATGTGCTCCGAATTGTGAATATCGCGGAGTGTGTGTGTACTTTGCGCCTCGCTGTGTCGAGCCTCGCATTTTCCTCCCGGCAACCCGCGCCTGTTTATTTCACTTCTCCAGCGATGGCACGCCAGACAATTTAAGACGTTGCTTCCTCGGAGCCTCGCGTAACCAGACAGGAGACCGTTCAATACTTAGTAGTGAGCATAGCAGCTTGCCAAAAAATACACAGGACTGTCCCTAGATTTGTCCCAGGAGGTGGATTTGCCTCCACAGGTAGCCTAGCAAGATTCTGATAAACTTCTTATAACAAGGCAGTGGTCGAAAGCTAGATAGAATATAATGGTGATATGATGGTGACTGTCCAAATGTTGACACACTCAAAATGTACTGCCCGCTAACTTTATGAAAATTAGGATGAAAAGAATTTAAACTATATTAGGTTAAGGTTAATATACTTTTAATTATTAGTATCCAGTTTCAAACAGCCCGTTTGTTTAGCTTGTGTACATTGGGATGCAGTACATATTCGTCATATTTCGGATTTTTTTTCTTCTTTCAAATGTTTTATTATTACAAAGTTGTGCGATAATCTTGTTGCCTGAAGTGCCTCAGGTGTTAATATCATTATCAGCTAACCTTCTTTGGCTATATCAGCTAGCCCGATAATCCACATCCATCCATCTGATAACAAAATCAATGAATTTAGGCAGAACTTTTGTTCCAAAAGAGCACACACTGATCGGCCCATTCCCCTTAACAAGGTTAAGACACCTGCTCCACAGAGCGCAGGCCTGAATACTAATAGCTTTGAGTGTGTGCCAATGTCTCATCTCAGACCTGAAACAGCCGGGTTCTGAATAACAGAGAAATAAACATGGTACCGACTCTTAAACATGGAACCGCAATGTTCAACCGCAGCGGCATGGACAGCTACTACCAACACAACTAGAAACCTCTCTGTTGCAACCATCACTTTCGTATAGTTAAGCTTTTTTTTTATATATATATTTTAAAGTACCAAAGTTACTTTCAAACTTTTTTTACTCTAATTGAACCAAACAGATAAAGAAAGAAATATAAGGACATTTGTTGTGGAAACAAATTCAGCAGCCTGTAGGCCCGCCCGCCTGCTTGGTATTAAACTTTTGACGCTTGTTTATGAACTGCACAACACCATGGTATTATTCAGGCCCACAGACAGCAAGCAGAACCACAGCCGAGCAAAGGTCAGCTCGAGCGGCACCGAGCGCGTCTTTTTCCCCGCTTACGTTCTCGCTGTTGTGGTCCGTTTCGCTGGGACAGCCAAACAACTCCCGGCGCAGCAGGTTGCCATCGTACTCCAGGAAGGTCAGGTAGAGGTTACGGAAAAACTCAACATGCTTGTTCTTCACACGCAGCTTCTTAGGAGAGTTCCAGTGGATAACCTGACAGAGAAACACAACGCACGCTTTCTATTAAAACATCCTACAGTCCATTACGGCACAAAACGGCCATAAAACACAATACAATTAGGTTAAAAATTCACCCACGCATACGCGCACATCCATTAACCTGATTTACCTAATCAGCCACACACACACACAGAGTACCAACTGAGACACACACAACAACAAAGGCACCCTAACTATTACAGTAAAATACACATAAAGACAGAGTGTGCAACAGCCTAACTTAGAAAAAGTGTTAAGAGGGAAAACATTGCAATGACAAGCGGTCGTTAGGGCGGAGACGGACGGAGACGTTATCAGTGCCTCCGTGCAGGTGTGTTAACACTGAACGTAGGGGTGCGGGCGGGGGTGGTGGGGCTGTCAGGCCAGTGCCAGAGAGCAGCAGGGACAGCTGGGCTGGAGCAGAACGTTTGACGTTGGCTGACACAAAGCCTCGCCAACGCGGACCGCGGCAAGGAGGCTTCAGCAGGCTGCTGCATCTGGACGCTTCAAGTCATCCAGGCACAGGTGGTAGAGAGACAGAGAGAGAGAAAAAAGAGAGAGAAAAGAGAGAGAGAGAAAGAGAGAAAGAGAGAGAGAGAAAGAGAGAGAGAGAGAGAGAGAAAGAGAGAGAGAGAGAGAGAGAAAGAGAGAGAGCTCTCTAAATCCATCTAAATGGACCTGTCCTCGACTAATTATAATTTGCAAATAATCCTTGCCATTTTTAATAAAGCTGTTTGTAAAACATGGCCTGGTTTTTACAGTTTTCAGGTTATTTCCGTTTTAATATATTACCGGTGATTTTCTAAATCATCCTGGCTGTCAAATGTGTTCACTCATCTGACACCGTAGCTTCTGTAGAAAATATGCAATCAAAAAGAGGTAACTTTCCAAACATTATGGTGTAAATTGTATTAAAGCGTTCGTGTGCAGCGCTGGCACGGTAGGGGGATACCAACTTGTGTTTTGTTTTTTAACCCTATTATGAAACCACTATGAGAGAAATTCCTTGTTCGAATGGAGGTTATGGTTAGAGGGGGGCCTTCTTCTCCGTGTGTGAAATGTAAGCTCGCTGAGACTGTAACTAGGATCAAGGGGCTACATTAATAAACCTGAGCTGACTAGACTCGTGGCGTGAGGAATTGAGGGCGGGGGGCTTCACCTTGAGGTCGGACACGTCTTTGTAGCACTTCTCCGAGCGGGTGTGGTCAGAAAGCTGAACGTTCCAGAAGCAGGGCAGCTGGTGTACCAGGAAGGGGTTTTGTTTGATCACAGCGTTGAAGATGTCCTGCAGAGAGAGAGACATACACACACACACACAGCCTTAAATTCATCATCTCCATCTTGTACTGTAGCGTAGTGAGATTTAACTTGCAGTACGATAAATGGTATGACACTGATAGGGGAATACGTTCTTATTCAGCCCTTTCCATTTTCTTTAAATGACTCTGACCATCTACCGATATTTGAGGTTATTGAGGATTTGCGGTTTTATTCACGTGTAATATGTAACTGCAGGTGTCAAACTGAACACTTGACATCACTATGGGGAACAAAGTCTCACTCCATCTCAGAGAGACCGGGATATTATTTGACATTCAGATCTTGGTGGGTTCAGGGAACAAGGGGCTTAGAGGAAGTTTCCAGTTTCCTAATGGGAGACATAAAATTCTTCTACCGCCACATAATGAACACCACCATAAAGAGGGCTGACAGCCCGTTTGTGGGGCAGATCCAGCAGAAGGCAGATGGAATGGTAAAACGACTTCCGAGGTGCCGTTCATTTTCAAAACTGCATACCTTGCGGGACTTTATTTAATGAAGGTTTAATTAAAATCTCATAAATGTGCCTCCCATCAACACGAGCGCTAAACAGCCCTTCAGAAACGGAGAGGGCGCACACACTAGGGTTTCATCATACGGTGTTACCATGACACGGACAGATCCCCCAGCCCAAATTAGGAGTGGAACCACTTATGACCTTGAGGCGTGTGAGAGGGGCGTGCTTGGGTCTGTGTGTGTGCGCGCGAGTGTGTTACCTGATCAGCCAAGGAGGTAGACAGCATGCTCATTAGTTCTCGTTCTGCCGTCAGCCTCCACATCTGCTCCCATCTGAGCTTCCGTAGCCGATCCAAGAGAAGCAAGATTACACCTATACACACACACACACACACACACACACACACAGAAATGCATTCAGATTACAGTACTTTTTTTGAATGAAAACATAGTCTACTATCTGTGTGCCTGCTGGATGTAAAGGTGATAAATCCCTCCAGTAGGGATAATACTGTACGGTAACCTTGAATTCCGTGATAAAGCTGTTGGCTGAAGGATAATGCCAAGAACCTCTCGAACACATGCTCTGAAATGCTGGAGAAAAACATGCTAAATCCCTTTCTGGAAAAGGCGCAAGATACTCCTAAATTGGTGGCACAGCTGTTCCTTTGCTAACTTTATCCCCAAAAAAACGAAAAACCATTCCTCTATACTTTTCGCGCCCCGAGTTTTCTCGGTAATAAAAGAAATCCTCCTGGGTGGTTGGAAAATCAACCGGACAATTTTCAGAGGGAGAGACTGAGTGAATAATTTCTCGTGTTGAAACAAACAAACCATCTTTCACACCCCGCTGTGCGCCATCTGTTGCCACAGCCACCACCAGAAAGCAAACCAACCACAGCTGAACTGGAGCCTTTATGTCAAATTGCTATTCTATGTAATGCATTACATTATTATATCTTTAATTCACTGTAGAGCCACAGACACAGGAAGTTTATGAGGAATGGAAGTGTGGACCTTTAATCACCAGCTTGTTAAGGGTTGCTTCTAGTCCAGCCTGTGTGGTCTCTCTCAATGGCTTAACGTTTCCCCTCTAAATCTGTCTGCTTTGAAATTCACCTCCCACAGCAAGTCGTAGGTAAAAAAAATCTGCCATTTTTTTTGGGTTAGACGGTCAATAAAAATATTATCCTGTTGCCCTACCAGCAGCTAGTAAAGTGAGAGGCCCATAAGTCTCACGAAGGAAGAGATATGCTGGATTTGATGGGTGTGGGGGGGAAATAGTAGGCAATCCAAAATAATAACATGTAATGGAATCCAATCAATTTTACAATCAGCGGCTCTCTGCAGCTTTCTCTGAAGTTATGCCCAGCACTTTTCCCCCCTCTGAAAATGTTTTCGCATACAACTTGCCTGTAGCCTTCATCGATGGCAGCATGAACACACTTCATTCCCGCATGAAATAAAGTCTGTCACTCCGAGAGCTCAGCTGTTAAGCATTCACATGCGGAGACAGAAGGTAATCTAAAACCGAGAAACCTCGGAAAGCAATCAAAAGTTTTCCAATTATGGAAGGTTACAATCTGAACTGAAATCAGTGGTTGTGTTATGTTATTTATTTATTTTTAAACAAAGACAAGGCTCTGGCCATGCATCCCGATGACCAAGTATGTGCGTTCACCCAATGCTCACCAGTGTTGAAACCCCGGCCCAGGGCAGGCCAGGGTCGATGGTTCTTCCAGAGGTTTCCAAGGTACCAGTCACTTTGGTTCTCCACCAGACCAAGCACCTGTTGCCCTGTAGAAAGCAAAAAGAAACCCAATCCAATTAGTGGACTCACTACATCCCATTCCTTTTCTCACAAGCGTTTAGTCTTAAGAACGTCAACATTCTGAAAACATAGGCCTCGTTCTTGTGTATTTGTTATCCCTTAAGATTATTTTGGTGTATTTTGCCTCAGGGGTTGTCCAACTTTTTCAGACAACTTTTTCAGCTTTGGGTCAGCACCTTCAGCGCAGCTACGGTGGGCACGTCCTTTCTCCATAACGTGGGGTTTTATGCACGATTCCCCAACAAACGGGGGAAGGAGCCCGCAACTGTCACGGGGCAATGCCGAGAGCAGTGGCGCAAATTGAATTCAATAAGCCGGCGGTGTGACACGCTCAGCTCATACAAATGTAAAGTTCTCCAGCCGTGAGGCGGAGGAATAAAGGCCGGAGGAAAGAAGGCAGAGCACATAGAAAAGACGAGAGATCTGGAAGATGAAGGGGGCGAGGACGAGGAGCTGATGCGTGTGAAGCGTGGTGTGGGCTTCGGGGCGAGAGATTACAGACGGCAGGCTGGCTAGAGATAAAGGTCGAGGAGATAGGAATTAGGGAGGAGAGGAGCTGTGAGAGGAGGACGGGGGGGACGCGATGGCAGCTTTAATGAAGGCTGTAAGGAAGATTAATGAGAGCTTATTGGAGCAGGCAGCAGAGAGCACGCAGCCCCCTTAGAAAGTCTGCAAAACAAAGCCCGCCGCGCTGCTCTCAAGGTGACAACGGAGCGGGACAATTAGATAAAACACACCTCCGCTTCTAATGGGTTCTACTATGTTCTACTAGAGTTTGATTTGTTTTAATCAAGGCGCTCGTCTATGAAGTCTCACTGTCACTGGTTGAGATCTGATGGCTCCTCAGAAACCTTTTTTTATATATTCTGCTTCTTCTTTTGTAGATCAAAAAAACTCCAGTGAAAACCTCAGTTTTTGTTTTGACAGCCATAATGAGAGAAAACAGATAGGCCACTGTCGATGAAGGCTTAACAGCCAAGTTTCACAATACCGCTGTCAAATCCTCCCTTTAAAGTCAGACAACCATGACAGGCAAGACAAAGATAGAACAGAATCGATATAGATCTGCTCTCCATTTCAGCAAATGGAAAGAAGTGCCCCGCTGCAGACAATGAAAATGTCCTCTTTTTAACAAAAGCCACGCTTTTTCGGATCGTTTCAAAACCAGACATAGCAGTACCTAAACGACAGTCAGTATCAGCCACTCAGCCACACAGCTTTTCATTAGCAAAACACACTAGCTCACCTGGCACTGTTTAGAGGCTATTGATCTTCAAATTGCTGACTGGCTATCCGGCTTGTTATCCGCTAACGGATTAAAGACAATAGCTGCTATTTATAGATTAGAGTCCGGACAGAATATGTTGGTGGATAAAATAGCAAGGTCCCCACCCAGCAAACATCAACCAATCCACAGGCTACAGTATCTCTGAGTTATTATATAAAAGGTAATAGCTAAGGTAGGTTAAGAGTCACGTGGGATTTCATGCAGATGCAAGGCCCAGATAAAAATTCAAGGTTACCTGACAACTTATTACTTCTGATTTTAGCTTTTAATTATGATCCCCAATTTACTCTATTGGCATTAAAAACAATGAATTGTGGTTTATAATAATATATTGGTCTTGAGCAAACACATTTCTAGGATGATTTGCGCTACACTACTCACAAGGTACAGTATAATAAAATGTTAAGTTGTTTATGGACCATTTCGTTTTCCTTACTTCCTTGTGGTTTCAAAATTGCCAACGGAATTTATAACAGTTCACTAGGCAAACACCAAAATCTAACCCTTGTAAAACAAAGCAGTTATTTTCAGTCAGAATCCCTGAAAGGAAGATTGTATTCACAATATTTTCAACCGCAACTGCTGACTTTTATGTAGGGATTTCTGGTAGTAACGGAAGGAAAACAAGACTATTGTATAGGGAGTCAGAACCTAACCTGATTAAATCTGAGACATCATATTAAACTATTCAATTAATATTCTGGGCAAAATATCACTTTCAACTACACATACCGGCGTCATGGTGTTGTGTATTATCCCACACGGGAATCATCACTAAAAGTGCTTGATCTCGTATGTTCACATCACAAAAAAAGAGTTTACAATACTGGATTACATTTTTAATTAAAACCCAATATATATTAATTTTTATAGTCATGTATTTTTAAACACAAAGAAAGGCTAGCTAAAAGATGCTAACAGTCACAGACACAGACTATGGCGGGAAAAAGACTTTCACTGTAAAATCCCCCGAACGACCAGCCTGAACGTATCCCCATGTCCTTCGGTGTCCTACCTGGTGATCAGCTAAAAAGCATTACTGTCACCAAAAATTTTAGCTGCTGAGTAAGGGGGAGATGATGTCTCATACACTTAGGGAGCTGTAATACACTTAAGTGTTCATAATTCAAGGGCGTTTGCTGGGAGTTAGGGCTGCCAAAACTTCATCCTCCTTCATTTTCTCTGTCGAAAGCATACAGTGAGAGATTAAAGGCAAGGTATGAAGTCAGCGGCGGTGGGCAGGGGTTTCTATTTATTTCTTCCTTTCGAAGTTGCTCTCAAGCTGGGAATGGCATTTTAAGCAGCGAGTGACTTAAAAATTAAAAACTATTTCACACTGTTAAGTGCAGTGGATCTGCCGACAGCCAAGGACCACAGGCAGAGTAAATTTAATTATTAAATTCAAATCTGTCGTAAAAGGTTTGAGAGTGCACCAAAAAAAAAAAATGTTAGGCTGTGGTTTTTACATTGACGATAAATTAATTTAATGTAAAAATGGCATGTGAGGGATGAATATGAATATGCAGATTGAGGCAGGGTTTGATCTAGATCCCCGTTTGAGCAAGTTTTTACCAAAAAGCTTTTGTGAAATAATTATTTAAAAATGGAAGAGACACTTTGCCATTTTCTACCCGTTCTTCTGGTCTCTCTCTCTCTCTTTACAACTTAACTCTCTTTTTGAATCTCTAACCTCCATATTCCTTACAAAACACCTCCAGTGTTTGTCTCATGATTAATCAGCCTTCGCTCTGCGAGTAGAGAAAAAGAAAGGAAGGAAAAAATAAGGAGCTACATGTACTTTCTGCAATTGATGACTGCAGTCAAAATTTTCTCTGTGCTCTATTCGACTTTTGGGTGTGTGCGGAACCCCCCTGCACCCCGCACCTCTCATTTGTAGTAGTAGGCCACTGCTGAGCTAAAACTTGACATCTGATTTAAGCGAAAACGGTAAAGTGCGGAGAGTCTAACCGACAAGTCTTAAATGAGAAACTGCAACGGCAACAGCAGCGCGAAGCGCTCTCTGTTATAGAGGCCAGTGGGCCAGAGGCTACAGGGGCTCCTGATCTGTTACAATAACAACTAGGTACCGTCAAACGGTGTGTCACTGCAGCCCACCAATTTTGCAAAGAGACTTCATTGCACCAGTTAGACGGGCAATTATTGCCTGTGTCAATCAAAAAAGGATACCAAGTCGAGCCCACTATACGGACAAAATTTTCCCTCTCTCTTCAAGCTCTGTCTTTTCGGGCTGCGGCCGCCTGTGTGTGTGTGTCTCTCTCACGTCGGCATTCAATACAATAGGGGGCGAATGGTAGGCGGTCATCGGTCTTAAAGGCTGATCTATAACGCAGCCCGCTGAGACTAAATGCTCCACCTGGAATCCCATAGATCACATACGTAACAAGGTGAAAGCAGCATTGAGTGTCTGGGTGTGGGTGTGGGGTTCACAGGGTCACAGTGGTGTTGCAGTGCATGACTGTAGCTTGTGGGGTTGGTGGCCAGGACGAAGCCTGGCCAAGCATCACAGTAGATGAAGTTCCTCTCCTAAGAGCAAGTTGATTCATGGCCAGCTATCCCAGAATTACCAGTCTTCTAACCACATCTACTGACCCCCACCACTTCCCTTCGGTCCACGGGAGTCTTTCAACCTTTCTGCACCCTCGTCCCCGGGCTGTTGCGTTTCTCCGGTGTGGCGTTTCCTACGTTATACCACTTAGGAATCTCATGTGCAGAGTACGCCTACATTATTGATCAACTCGACAGACGCATCTCGCAGACAAGCGCAAGCAAACTAGGTTTGCCATCTCACATTAACGCCTGTAAACCCGCTGAGTGCTTTAGACATCCTTAAGTGGCGAGGAAGCACGGCACCTGCCTGTAGCCTTTGGGAGGCATTAAGCTCTTCTCCCCTACCCCCAACCCTGTGTGCCGAGCTGGTGGTTAAACAAGGCTGTCCTCAACCAAGTCCTACAATTTGAGACAGAAGATGAAGCCGGCGGTTCCTTGTCACTTATTTATAGAACATCGTTGAATAGAACATGCCGGGCTATCGCCTTTGCCGGTGGAAAGAACTCCGGAGTGGCCATAGAGGGGAGCTACTTTGCCCCAACTAGCACAGCCCACAATTACAACTCACTTACAGGCTCGCAGCATATTCAATAACAACATTACACAATCCATGTGTTTCAATTCTACATTCCTTTAAATATTCAAAAAGTACCCGTTTATGATCCTAAGAGAGCCAGTGGACACGCGATACACACCCAAGATATGTCTTATTGTGGCGCTGTAACCACAGGTGCACTCGTTTGTGTCCTCCGGTGCTCCGAATGCTTGCACGCACACACACACACACACACACACACAGTAACGTGCATGCAAGCATTTGAAGCGTGTAGTTGTCTAGGCATTAGGATGGGAGGATGCATCGAGGACAGTCGGGCGGGGGGAGAGCGAGAGAGAGAGAGGCAAAGAGCCGTGTGTGCGCATGATAAATCCTATTCATGAGTCTTGTTTGTTCCACCGGCTTTCTTCTGAAATGAAAATCCCAGGTGCAGTCAGCCATTTTGAGAAACACAGCTCTGAAATACCTCAGTGACTCAAACTTGGTCATAACCAGGAACACCTCAAATAAAAATATAAAAAAAAACAAACAAACACATATGTACACAAAAAAATAAGTGGCCACAAATACTGATCTGGTACAAGCGCTTATGCAAGCACGAGCGTGCACACACACACACACACACACACACACACACACACACACACACACCTGGCCAAGATTGGAGACAAAGAGAAATGTACCTGGGAGCTACACACTACACATTACTTTCGAGTAATGTTCTGTAAATGCATAGATAAAATAGCCTGGTTACATGATGCTGCGCTTATTCTGGAAGAATGTTATGAGCTTGCAAAAACTGGTGGTTAACCAGTTCAACTGTTGACAAATGTAATAATTGTAAGTCGCTTTGGATAAAAGCGTCTGCTAAATGCTGTAAATGTACACATAACTCCTGAGAGCTTATTAAGATGTGAATGAGGTTATATTCAGTATAGAGTACGTGTCTTTTACCAGCCACCTTGACCTAGACCCCCCCCCGCCTGCCCCCCACTCTCCCCAGGTGCATAACCTTAAAGTCGTCAAATGTGTTACAGCGGCCAGGGTCAAGGAATGTTCCCCCCCGGGGGCCGAGGCGTATGAAAATGAGGCAAAGTGAAATATGAAGTCCCAGGGCTGCACACCTGCCTGTGGGGATATCAGATGATTATGATAGGGCGTGCCACCCGCAGGGAATCACGCTCAAACAAATGCTGAGTCGATGGAGAAAAACAGCCCATTCCTTTGTGTGGCCCTGGCTCAGCGCGAATTAGCAATGAGCAAACGTTAGCGGGGCACGTCAGAATTCCGACGGCATGGCTTCGTCGCCATGGTTACATCAAAGGGCTTGAAAGTACTGTGATTCAGTGATTTAAAAAAAAAATATCAACACAAATTGGTTAATAGCTCAATAACCGTATGGCAGAGACAAACCAACGTTCATCTGTTCTTCTTAGGACTGCTTCACAATGCACACCAATGCATTCTTCAATGTTGGATTTTTTTATATTTTATAATATTTAATATTCATATTAATAAACACATATTGCTCAATATCTCAGGTTACTTATAGGTGGATGGTACCTGGCACTGAAGTCAAAGATAGCCAGCCAGTCTCGGCTGGCGTAGTGAAATAAATGCTTCTGAGGGATACGCTGGGGGCGCATCCCATAGTGAGACATCGAAAACAAATTCTAAGAACAATGGTTTAACAAAACATTTGAAAATAGTTAATATACCTATTTAAAAAAAAATAAAAACATGGGATCCTTTGGGGGGTCCTACCTCCAACCTTGTGCTATGCTGAGGCTTAGAGAAAAGCTCTCATTTCTACCAATCACTGCACCAGGGGATTTCGCTGATTAGCTCTTGGACCCCATGACACCTAAACGCTGTAAACCACCGTTCCCCAGCTGGTGTGTCGAGAAGAAATGCCTGAAGCTCGGCAACCGGGTCCACGGATGACAAACGGAGCGATAAAAGGGGCCATATGTGGCCAGTGAAGTGAGCTCGACGCCAGAGCAGGCCTGTGTCTGTCGTCCGAATTTGCCGCGCGTATCACACGACACGGTATCAGATTAATGGGACCAGAAGAAATGTGATTACAGGGCAGGCTATACTTAAAAAAAATAAAAATAATGGGTTGAATGAATGCTGTTCCCCGATGGCTCGTGGACACAAACTACCTGAGAATATAATCAAAGGAGGGAGGGAGGGAGGGAGGGAGGGAGGGAGAGGTGAAAGGGAAAGTGACAATCTGCTGAGAAGACTCCCATATTTCACTAACAGAATCCCTGACAGAAACATGCGGCATGTCAGGGTTAAGAAAAAACAACAACCGACAGTCAGCATTATAAAGCTATCAATTCATCAAAAACATCCTTTTATTTTATTTTGCCGTCTACCTTTGCTTGCTGCTTGTATATTCTCAAGCAGGGATAAACGGCACCTTTATTTTTATCTAAAATTTTTGCGATTGTTGCTTTAGAAAGGTACAACCTCCGATCAACTCATTGTGCCACTGAAACGCTAAAAAATCGTCCCTGCTTGCTAGAAAACTCAACTGTGCGAGTGCAAAAAGGGTACTCCTCCTGGACAACAACAGTGATTAGTTGAATCCACAAGCCCCTCCCACACCTTAATGCTCCTCTTGCAAAACAACCATGGTTGATTATATTCAGAGCTATCGAGAAATCTCCTTTTAAAAAGGGAACCAAACCCTTTTCCTGCATTATATTATTGCAGAAAGTTAACGTATCAAGAGTAGGCGAGTCTGTCAGGCTACAGTTCCTCTCTCTACTGTGACTAGTAAGTCGCAGTGGACACCAGAAGGAGTGGGCGACAGAGGTGCTGCAGTGTAGCCAACTGTTAATTAAGATTGATCTAAGCCCCGCCGGCTGCAATGCACTATGGGACAGCGTTGCCAATAAATCTTTGTTGCGTCTCCGCACAGTCTCCTTCCCACTGCCCACCTATTGGCTTTCCTGCATCCCGTTTCCATCCGTGACATGTCCTTGGTAGCTGCCGTGACACACTGACAAAATTAGGTAGTTGTATTACTACCAGCAGAACCCTTAGACTAACTTTCAAACTCCTATATACTGTATATAGTGAACTGAATCATTATGTATATAACATGTATATATAATGTATGTCACTTTGTGTGTGAAGTGCGGTTGCCAGAGTAACTATAATCTCATTCCTCTTTATACATTGTGTACTGATGAATGACAAAGCCTACTTTACTTTGAAACACACGTACAGGGTTTGATCTGGATTCCCGTACGTACTATTATTATCTGTAACGGATTATCCAACTAACAAAACAGGCTATAACAAGTATCTCATTTAAAAAATAAAAAATAAAAATCTAATATTATGGCAAAAAGGGACACCATGACACTGTACTGCATACAATTCCCCCCACTACCACAACATTTTCTACCCACCTTATATTTATGTATGACAGGCGAACATAGACATAGTTCACGGTGGCCATTTCCCTCTACATGGGCCGTGACTCACCCGTAGCTCAGGGAGTGGAATTGAAGAAAAGAACGAGGACACGCAGCAGAGAAAGCAAAGAGGGAGGTCAAGCAGTGGGACAAACATCCCCTGTCTGGCCGCCCTTTAAAGTGGCACTCTTGCTTTTGTTGTTGTGGATAATAAAGTCCCGCCTGTCTGCATTACCTCAGAGCCCTGGCCTGAAGTCAGCAAGGCAGCGACCACGATGTAGCGTCTTTCAAAATGCCTCGGGAGTGTGTTCTGTGTGCGTGCAAATGGCCGAACGTGCGCCTGTTCACTGGTTTACACTGAAAAAAAACATTGTGTAAAATAGAAAATTGTCCGACCTTTGAACTTGTTAAGGACCGCCCAGAGCTCGGCGATGTCCGTGGCGAAGGTGATGTCAGTGTCTAGGACGATGACTCGCTGCAGGTCGGAGGGCAGGGTCTTGGTTAGCACCAGCTTCATCAGGCCATAGATCCCAGAGTAGTGCTTGTTGGGAATCCACGAGACCTCCGACTGAAGCAGAGATCAAGCAGAGCCAAGCTGTGGTTACCATTTCTCCTCTCTATGTAAAGGCACACTAGGTAAGATTTTCACCTCAATCTAGCCCAGGTTCTAGGCTATATTTTGCACATGAATGAGTGTCAACATTACCTAATAGCCCTCTAAAATGTAAGCACTAAAGAAAGTATGCACTATATACTGGACTTCCTTAGAGCACGAATCAAGACAACATGATTACCATATTTCCACATCTCCATACACTTTAAATATCAGGTACAGTCAAAGACTTAGCTAAGCCGTATTCATAGTTACAGTCTGGTTAACAACCAAGAGAGTGTAGCTTAGCCTAACTCCCCCCATCCCGGAGGTGTTCATAAACCAGTCTAAGGACAGCAGTGCCAAAACCTTCAATTTGTTTTACAATTATAATTACAATTAGATAATTTAGCAGATGCTTTTTTCCAAAGCGACACATGGTGCTATACATGGAGCAGGTAGGGGTTAGGCATCTTGCTCAAGGATGCGTACAGGTAGAGATACATCTGTATGAGAACTGAAATCAGCTGTCAGGGTCACTTTACTTTTAATTTACCTCAAATTATATATGCAACGAGCAGTTCAATTAAAAATGATGAAAGGAGTCGAATCCACAGGTGACATTATGAAGAAATGATTCACCACTTTTGAAAAAGAAACCTCGCTTTCCTAATCGAAAGATATAAAAATAAAACGACCTTCATTAGCTGCTGCCAGGATTGCTACGCAGCCCTCGACATCAAGTCATAAATCCTAGATTATAACTCCCTGCACTATAAAAATATAAAACCGGTCTAGGCTCCGTATTGTTAAAGTATTATTACAGATTCAGTTCTCATCGCGTCCGAGGGGAATCGACGGGCGAGGCAGTCGGATCATTAAGTACTGCAGGAGGAGATGTAGGGCAGAACGTGAGCCTAGGATCATATGTGATAAAGCCAGCTCCCCCGCCCCACCTCACCTTGAGCTCGTCGGCGTCGTAGAAGTCCACGCGGACCGCGGGGACCATCCAAGTGTTAAACAGAGACACCAAGATCTGCTGGGCGATGGCGTCCGTGATGAAGTGAAAGTGAAGAGGGTTCCGTCTATCGAGACAAAGAGATCAAGACACAGGGATTGAGAGCTGTGGAAAACAAAAAAACAACCAAAAAAAACAAAACAAATAGGCTTTGACAGGAACAGAACGATGTTAGCGGCTAAATTCACATTCTGTCTATATACAGCAGTGTTTGTGCACGCGCCATTTCCTCAAAATAAGCGGCATGTGTTGTAGATAGATTATATACTGCCATTTTTTCAAGGGTTATACGAGTGGTTATATGTCTCGGTGCATCAACCACTCGTGTGCTAGACCAAACACATTCGTCAAATACATTTTTAAAAATGGCGTTCCCGAGCAGTTTTTCAGTGTGTGGGTCCTGTTCTCCATACAAACGACAGGTAGCATTAACACTTCCAGACTGGCTGTGAAACGGTGCAGTGAGCCCCAAGGCTAGCAGACACAGGACAGAGAGAGCCCTGCTGTGTGTGTGTGTGTGTGTGTGTGTGTGTGTGTGAGTGTGTGAGTCATCGGCAGACACAGAACAGCCTGTCCTCAAGCACAGTACTATTACTG
This sequence comes from Percopsis transmontana, assembly GCA_025447815.1. Classification (NCBI taxonomy): domain Eukaryota; kingdom Metazoa; phylum Chordata; class Actinopteri; order Percopsiformes; family Percopsidae; genus Percopsis; species Percopsis transmontana. The sequence continues at coordinate 322,984 of JAOEHI010000018.1, forward strand.
AAAAACACAACACACTATGCCCTTATAAAAGCAGCTAAATCCATTACCCCACTACAGAAACAAACAGCGAGGGGGTTAATATAAAAAATTAAATAAAAAAAAAACACGGTTTTAGGACGGTTAGAATGGGGCCAAGAGGTATAGTATAGAAATACGCTGGATTTCCTGAGGATGCGAGCACCCTGGGAGGCCTGGAGCTCAATGCCAAGGAGCGCTGAATGACTCTCGGAATGAATGCGTCAGCTGCGTTCGCTCAATTAGGAACGCAGTCAAATGTTATTCACGCTCTGGGTTCAGTGCAGGCTATAATTGCAGTAGCATGCATTAAAAACAACACAAAAAAAAGGGCTCTTGCATCCTGTGGACAAACAACGGCGTGCCACTGTCCTGGGTGCTTGGCTTTTTGTCTACGAGTGCAGCCTCAAGTACATCCTGATTATCAGAGCTACGCCAGCGTTAATGGAATAATTCCGTTTTGGTCATCTGAAATTGTAATCTGGTGATTTTAGGAAAGGTTCCATTTGAGAACCTATCTGTTCCTATCTGCTTGGCTCCAGAGAGACTGAGAACTGATGGAGCTCAGGAATTCTTGCCGTTTTCAATCTAGACATCATTTCCTGATCTTTTTCCTAACCGTGCGAATCTGCTCTGACCAAAATCATATCAATGCCATTTAAAAATACGTATTGGAGACTAGCATACCCTCGCAACTAAGGCCGCACCACTACATCCAAGAAATTGATAAGCCCTTAATCAGAACATAGAGTGTAAATACAATTGGATGTAAAGAATCGCTGCCCTTCCAAAATGGCATGGTAACACACAACCTGTTTCCAAGATGTTTCACTGTTTTGAGGCACTGCAGATAAGGCTTTTCTGTTCTCGCCATCTAAACATCCTCCTCCATCGCTCTCATTTCACTGTGCCCCGACTGGCTCATTTTCATCTTTCATTAAACACGTTTAAAAATCGGTGTTAATGTCGAAAAAAAACACGGCTGCTGACTTCCACTACAGCGCCAATGTATAATTCGGCGCCGTAGATGTGACCGTGACCCCCCTCCACTGTGTCAGCCGTGCAACATATATTGAGGATGGCTGCCTTTCAAACCCAGGACCTTGATAAAGATACAAATATTACCTTTTTATTTCAATCAACATGCAATCCTATTTTCTAACTTCTAATCAGCACACTCTTGATCTTCTCACATGAAGCAGGTGTGCCATTTATTGGCTGGCAAAACATTACTGAAAAAGGTGAATAAAATGTTTAATATGTTAGAACAAACCTATTCAAGTTCCAGGCTCATGGAACCAAAACACAGGTGAGCAGCATAAATGGGGGGCGATCAAATGGATTATGAAAACAATAAATGGATGAGATAAAACATCATATGCTGTAATAAATAAAAGATTAGAATCACCTAATATCCAGTCCATTTTCCAACAGAATGAGCACAAATAATGAGACTATTTTTTGTGTGTGTACAGTACAATACCTTTCTGGCACATGTAATTACAACAAAACCTTTGACAGTATGAATGGCTTGCGTAAAATAACAGAACAGCAATCATTAGAGGCTTCTGCACCTGTACATTAACACTGTCAAATGACATACAGTACTTACAGTAAACCATAGAAGTCATTGGTTTCATCGCGTACCGCTAACGAGGGATTATTTCATGCTATACGATTAGTGCGAGGACCCGATGAGGTAAGGAGGTTTCATAACAGAGGGTTCAACAAAAGTTCAATATCCCTTTAACTCGAACAGAAACTATAATCCAAGAGGGCTAACGCGAAGCACCAACTGTAGCTCGACCGGCCGTCCAGCCGGCAGAGAAGGAGCGCGGGAGATGTCATCTCCGAGAACAGATGGCATCCGTCACGCAGCGAGACTGGACCTGGTGGGCTCTCCATCACAGAGGCACGAGATGAACCGATGCCAAGGGTTTGATTTACAACGCAGGCACAACAACGCCGCCACCTCAGCTGCATGACTAATGACTTACAGTAACTGAAAAAGAACCAAATGGCACTTATCATTTATCATTTATATCTCGCTTCAAAAAAGGACTCCTAAAGCATATTCAATATTTCATCGCAAATAATTTGACGACAGCCGGGGGAATATGTGCCTAAGCAACTGCTGGAGGTCAAACTGTGGAGGGTCAGCTGGAGATTTGATGATGACACCGACTGTTACATCACATCCTATTCAGCATGCAGCCACAATACAAGCAGATGGCAATCAGCTCCCAGGAGCCTGTCCACTCCCATCCCTGTCACTCCTTGGCAAAAACAAAACGGAGTAAACATTTAAATCCCCCCCCTCCCCTCCTCCTCCCTGCTGATTAAGAAGCGCCCGGAGGGGGCGAACATATTTGCCGCGCCGCTTTGGAACAACGGGCGAAGAAGAAAGGTCATCCCTGTCTAAACCGTCACCCCACCACAGATGAATTATGGGAGGAGCAGAGGGTAAAGTCAACATCAACACTGCTACACACAGTACTTTCGCTGTTGGTGGCAAAAAAAACAGTATGTTGACGCATGATACAGGGAAAGTATGATTCAATAGTTATGATCCATCTTACTGTACTGTTACCGTGAGGTCCATCTCTGTCTATCGGTGTTGCTGGCAGCACTGATCATATAGGAACACCATTATTGTAAACCTAAATTATATGAATGCACAAATGTTTTCATCAAAGGCCTACTGTGTGTCACACAGTGTAAACACAGAAGGCCCGTACAAAGCTTTCATCCAGCTTTCATCAATCCACATATTTAGAAAGTCTAAAACTAATTATGTTGACTTTTATTCAGTTGTTCTGATCTGTGTACATAAGACATCCATCTCCATTCAGTGCACTGTACTTGCAATGTTGGCAGCATTGATTATATCCATTCCAACCACATTTATTACACTATACTTTGTTTTGGGGTGGTATAAACAGAAATTCGCACTAGGAGTAGATTACAGTTTTGCACCAGGAAAGTTGAAGACCGAAGACAGGAGATGGAAGGAAGTGTGAATGTATTTACTGAAATAATTACAACAGCTCCAATAATGAATCCCCTGGGGACCCACAGACAGCAAAAGGCAATTATAGTTACCTCCTCTGACAAGAGACACCCTGATGAAGAAACACACAAGAGCTATAAATACAGCACAATTACATTTGGCACTCACAAGGGTCTTGTTCTTATGAAGGAAAATAGATTGTAATGGCAAGTACAGCCATTTTGGTCAACAAGGTCATTTACCTGACACTTATGGGAACTAAAAGTTCAGTTAAATACCAAATGCTGAGACCAGTGCGAGTTAATTCAGGATTGAATGTGGAAGAAGACCTAATAGATGCACGTGTGCTAAATGTGCTTATTAGGGCTGGCTCTACCTTTAAAACAAAGAGACACATGCCATTTAATCCTTCTAGCAAAATGGGCACTTAATAAATTACAGTGACATTTCAACATGCAAAGTGTTAACTTGGGCAGTTGTGTTTAATATTCATTGAAAGGAAAAGCACAAAGAAATGTTTTGAAGTCGAGCTATAAAAGCTACGTACTCTCTTGAAAAGTTTTGTAACCCAGTTGCTCCACCTTGCCGTCAATATTAATACATTGTATACAATGAAGACATTATTTGCAACCTTATTGATATCCCCGACGTGGTATAAAACATTAAAATACAAGTAGTTAAAAAAACAACAACTTGCTAATAGCTCTCTACTTCAACTAACAGATCAATTCAGAAGATCAATTCAAAAATGTAGTGCCAAAAACAGAGGGAAACAACTTACAAAAAAAAAAATTGAAGTGGGATTTCACCATTAAATTTATTTTTAACAATATTTAAAAAAAAGATTTAATAAATTTTTATTTTTTTTAATTAAAAGCCTGCGCTTTGTGAAGGTAAACAGGAACTCTCAAGCGCATCTGAAAGTAGGAGTTCTTTGTAATCGTTTAAGTGAAATTGTGCACTTATGATTAATTCACCTATATCTCCACAGCGAGTGGCGGTGTTAGAGAGTGGCGGTGTTAATTGTAGGAGCTGCAATGCCTGACACATGCCGGGCTGATTACTAATCAGACCTCTTGGCTGAGTTCCCCAGCTCACATGCTAAAGTGCACCACTCATTATTCACGTTTCCATAAGTTTAATGGCTAACACTTAGTGTCTCGGTAACGTTTCATGCTATGTAACGGTAAACAGCCCATAAGTGAACCTCTGCAATCGCATTACTTTTACCTTGGGCTCGTCAGAGAATCTGTGTTGCCGGGATGGGGGGCTTCTCTAAACCGGTAAAAACAAGTCCGAAAAACCCCCCCACTCACGTTACCACCCCAGTGTTCCCAGTGTCCCCAGCGTGGCATTGTGTAAGCACACCCGCGGTGGTTTAATCACAGTGTTGAGTGTGGTGGGGGGGGGGGGCAGTCTCGCTTTAGAGCTCACAGAGGTGGCGTTGCCAAGCAACAGAATGTAGGCGACGGGCGTGAGACCGGCATATTCAGATTGGCATGAGAGGTGGAAAGGCCCAGCTGTGCTTGTTTGTGTGTGTTTGTGCGTGTGTATGTGTGGGAGAAATGGCACAGAGAGTACAAAGACAGTAAGGGGGGGGGGGGGTGAACAAACCATGCAGTACCTGTGGAAAAGGACAGACTTCACCAGGGTCACCACGTCCCGACTGGCATTGTAACCCGCACACACAATGGCCACGTGTATAGTCTTAACAGGGAGGGGGGGGGAGGAAAAGAAAAAGAAAAAGAATTAGTCTTCTAACCCAAATAATGACATGCAAAAAAGTATGCCTTTCGGAAATTGAGTTAGTGAAAAAAACGAAATAAATAAAAATAGAAATTACTACTAATTAATAGATTCACAAACACATGGCACTCATTTGCTTCCGCAAGCAGTGTTTATACCAGATCACATGTTGGATCATTTAATAACCTGCCTCATTAGCATCAAGGGAAGACTCTCACACATTATCCATAACAATAAACAAACTGCTTGTTGTCTATTGTCCCTCGGAGCCGACAAGTCTTTAGTACATTTAGGCTTGGAAGCCTTTGAAGCCAGCCTGAATGATTTAATCCCCATTATGAGACTGTCTTAGACTGTCAGAATATTCTAGCAGGTATAAAGCCCAATTTCAGCCCCATCATATCGTTCGAGTGACGCGAGCGCTGGAAGCTTTTGAGCTCCAACTTTCTTTCCCTGACCCCGACTTGACAAGACTGCGTCACCGGTTTTTTTCCTCCGCCTCAGACTCCTTGTCGGCTCTGCCAGCGGGAGTGAGATCATCCCTGCTTATTTTGCAAACAGGGGTCAGCCTTAAGCCGCTACAGATAAGACCTCTCTCTGTCTGTCTCTCAACCCTAAACGACATCTGTACTCACGCAAGCATTTGAATGGTACAGACAGAGGATTACCTACGCCTGCTGCTACAGCGAACTGCTGTTTTGACAATATATTTGAAATTTAGTTTAAATACAACTATAAAACATATATACTATAATCTTAATTAACTAATAATTCATCTATTATGCAATTTAGGCCCGAGGTATTTGGTGTCTGATTTAGTCACTGATGTAAGCAAGATTTGTGCTTTACGCACGCTAGCATTATTAGTGAATGTCAGTTAAAAACAAATTATTTAGTCAAATGTTTTTTTTTTTGGCCAAACTTTTTAATGTTAGTATTGAATCTGCGCATAAACGTGAATTTTTAAATATTATTCCATCCTTGACCCCACTGTACGGTATATTTTATGCTTATTTGCTCCCGTCTGTATAAAAATGACTTACACAATTTTTTTAATTAATTAAAGAAATATTAAAAAAATTATTGGAAGATTTCATACCTAGGACATGAAGGATAATAGCAATCCCGTTTATTTTGTCTTGCTAGAAGATAGGACATATGTTAGCAGCGAAAACTACAAGACCGAACCGACGAGTGTCCCCTACCATAAGTGTTCCTATTATCTGCTACGTTCAAATCAATAAATCAATCAATAAAGCGACCAGCGTACGTCAAACCACTCACCTCACACTTATCCACCGCTGGCTGCTGCACGCAGTCAGAGCTGTTCCCTGCCGCACCACCCGCTTTCTGGCCCTCGTTGTCCCCGGTTCCTTCCTCCGAATGGGTGCGCGTTTGGTTGCCACGGTGCAGAGGCTGACCTGGCGGGCTCCGCGGGGGCTTGCTGAGCTCCCGGCGCAGGGCGCGGTTCTCCTCCTCCACCTCCCGCACTCGGAGCTCCAGGGCCTGGCGCTCTCCGGCCCCGCTCGCCGGCGTGGGCGACTGGGGCTCCAAGGGGGAAAGCGGGAGGGGCTTCACTGCGGGGGGGGGTCAGAGTCAGAGAAGGAAAGGTTAACTTGCTTTGTTTACAAAAGTTAGTTTGCAGTGGACTCGAGTGTAAACAAGGAACTGAGCATGTGCAGACATTCTGTTAACATTTCTGACTTTCAAGGTATAAAAGCAGTTAGCAATCTATTGGCTACACGGACAATGCTTCTCAGTAGGACGTTTGATGATTGAAAAGTACAAAAATATGTAGCATTAAGATGGCCTTTAACAGAAATGTCAATTTAGAGGTTATTTATCTAATGTAGTTATAGTGGGACTCAAATTTAGCATTTAACGGAAAGGCGTTGTAACGACAAGTGGAAGCATATTAAGAGCTGCAAACCCACAGAGCTGAGAACATTTAAATTAAAAGTCCTCCACTGACTAGCGAGTCATACCATGCCTCTTGCTATGTTCTGCGCTTCTCCTTATAGCACAAGACTATAACTGCTAAACATACAAGGTCGTCTATAGGTTAGATACATGCAGACTTCAAGAAGGCAGGCTTTATCCAATTTGGGTTAGAACACAAGAGGAGGACGGGACTTTTGGTTCTCATGATGTGCAAAAAAAAAAACCCAACGCGTTTACACTCTGGAGGTCCTGCCTTTAAAAGCAAATTATTCGACAACACAAAAACAATACACAAGCCAGCAGTGCCCTATTAGCAGGGTCTCAACATTAGCAATCGTATCCGCGTGTTGATGCATTCCTAGCCTGGGAGCACACAGATACCATATAAATCGATACTGATGCTAGTGAAAACAGGGCAACACATGCTCCGTGTGCAGAATCCTAGTAGGTAGCAATACCCCCCAGCCCCCTTTCTGCACGGCTTCAGTAGGACATCATTTCTGTCTAAACAACCACAAGAGCGTTCCCACAAGTCCGGCCTCTTCACAAGAGGCATCCCAACACATAGTGGCTCAGACCATTTATAAAAGCAAATTAAGTCCACGAAAGAGAGGAACTGCTTTGGAAGGCAAAATATTGGTAAACACCCCATTTTGTGAAAGATATTAAAGCTATTTTGCCTGTAGAGGGATTAAAAAAAAAAAAACGTAAAAGGCATCTAAATTCAGCCCATAATGCATTGCAGTAGTGTTATGAAGCCCATTTTAATTTCATCATTGGCCTTGGCTCGTTCCCTAAACAAGCGTGCCGAGAAGTGGCACTGTTTTGTCTTCATTCATATTTATGACCCCCCTGTGGCCATAAGATATAACAGAAGCAAGAATAGACAAGTATATGGGCCTTTCAACAGTGGAGGGCCGCTAAACCCTCTCTCAGAGAACCAAAGCACCTTCTGGCAATCATTTCATCCAAACTGTAATTAATTTGCCGAATGGATTTGCTGGGCCTAATCCCACTGAACTAGACTGAGTGGCCATTTGTTTGTGCTGCTTGGCGACTGCATATGGCATTTTGCGGGGCAGCAGATGCACCTGGTTGTTTACACAGCCAAGCCGATTCATTTGGCTTTTAGAAATTCTGCCGCGAAGCTCATCACCTGCGCGCAAACAAAAGCTTTAGAAATGTGCGATCAAAGGAAAGCCTACCCCCATTTGCAGGAATAAGAAACGTGATTTATTGTTTACTTCATAAAAAACAATGTTTAGCTCACCTGTGTTTCACGTGTAAAACATTTTCATCCTGTAGCAAGGTTCAAGTGTGACACTGCAACCTGACAATCCTGATATCGGACGTAGAGGAGCTAAGAAGTGTTAGAGGGGCGCATGGCCTGAAAGCTACTTGTGGTAATTCGAGATGATCTTCCCAGGCATTCTTGCAGACTCAACGACCTCCCTGGCCACATGTCGGAGCCACTCTGGCCACTTGCAAGAGTGTGAGTCATCGGTTAGCTGAATATGTTCCTGTATGACAGATTGAATTGTCTTCAGCTGTGATGGTCAACGCAGCCCCCCCCTCCCGTCCAGTAGCCACGGAGACATCTGCCGGGGCAACAGGCAAAAGCATCCGTCACATGACGGCATCTGTTCACCTGGCGGGCAGCGTCAATCACCTGCAGCGGAGCTCGTAATCTGGCAGCCATTTTGTCGAATCAGTTGGAGGAAAAGGCTAGGGAGGATATGCCGCTTTGATAAATACAGGGTACTTCCATCCATTTTTGACCCGGACTGCTCTTCCCGTTCCCCCCCCCCCCAGTTGTAGCAAAAAGCTCTGGGAGAAGCAGAATGTAGCACGAGGTGTCTAGCCAGCAGAGAAAGTACGTTTCAGAATAGATGCAAATGTCAACCTCTCGTTCCCCGGGTGCTCAATCTTGGCGACGTCCATGTTTGGTCTGATTCTGACAACCACCACAGTGGAGTATTAACAGTTAATGAATCACTTGATTAAGTGACCTTGCGTGCGGTTGGACTGGATGGATGAAAGCTTGTGTGACAGCTACCGACCCGTTTCAAGGCCTAATGGACATTAGTCATTTATGCCGAGTCGCATTATGGCATGGCATATTACGGGAACAATCCATCTTTTCCCCAAACTATACCAGCGACACCGAGACATCTCTGTTCAACAACGCATTGGTGTCCGTGTTGAAGCGGCAAACAAAGGGCGTGGCAAAAATGACCTTGTATTTATGACATCGGCTAAGGTCTACTGGTTTTATTTTTTTTTTTTTTTCAAAGTAAATGGTTGGGTTCGATTTTAACAAGCTTAAAAGTCGAGTTATTTATATAAATGGCCGATTTTTAATGGCTGACATTCAAAGACACAGCTGGAAAGATTTTACATTCTGTAACAGTGGTGCGTAGTGAGCGAGAGTAAGCGCGAGCCCGAGGGACACAGACAGGCGGAATTGCCGATGAAAACGCTAGACAGC
>JAOEHI010000018.1:333331-348261 GCA_025447815.1 Percopsis transmontana
ACTGATGGCCCCCATTTCTGGTAGAATGAAATTTGGATGCAACATGACAGACACAGCTGACAAAATTACAGCAGCTCTTTCCTTAAAAATATAAAGCCGAAGTATCGTAAAGTCCTTGCCAATACCCAGCCCTAATTAACAGGGTTAACTTTTTATTTATTTAAATAAGCAATAAAAAGAAATGGGTAGACTAACTAACAATGTGGTTAGATGCTTTTGACCTCAATTATCAGGATAAGAAGTCATCAAATCTCGGCAATGGCAGTTCTGGTTAGTTTAGAATACCTCTATGCGCCCCTAAAAGACGCGAGAGGATTTTTTGGGACAGCATGGATCTCTTTATGGATAGTGATTCGTCAATATAGTCAGTAGGGGAAACTACACGCCATAGAAAGCGTGCAACATCATATTGGCCTGTAGGGTTTTGCACAATACTTCTTATGATAATAGGGTGCCGTTCGATTTACCAATGCATCCAGATAAACATATGCCCAGAGAGCCGTGGCTAGCACAGCCCCAACTGGGGGCTATAAAAAGAAGACACAACCTCATTTGTTGCTTTTAAAAAGGTAAAATGTTATGTTATGCTTTTACCAAGAGTAGGCTATTCAATAAAACAAGACAATGCAAAACGTTTAGTCAGATATATTTGCTTTTACAGATTGATTTTTCCTAGATCCTTTAACGCCACTTTTTAGGCTGCTAAATTCTAGGGGCGATGTCTCTAAACGAAGAATATTTAGGGGCGTGATATTTAAATGACGATCGTTTTCAGACGCCAGATTTCTCAATGCTCGATCATTCTTACGCTGGTATTGGCGAAATACAAAGTTTTAATGAAGTCACACATGCACGCTGTCGTAAGATGATTTCTGCGCTCGGATCTGCGCTGGTTTCTACTCTAGATTGATAAATGAGGGCCACTGTTCTTGACATTCATGACAGAGTCATGCCCAAGTCATTTGTCAAGAGACTTTCTGATTCAGTGCCTGTGGTGTAGAAACAGGTAGTAAACAGTACTGCAGCCCTACAAGACCACATTACTAAACAATTACAATTTGAACACTTTGAATGTGCACATTAAATATAGTGTGCTACTGTAGTGGAGCTGTTAATTTACTGCAACATATGGTGTGTGTATGTTGGGGGGGGGGGTCAGTAAAGTTCCAGCATTAAGGTAATTTTCTCTCACAAATAAGAGCAAGGGAACTTGCTGTTATCAACTGAACAATGGCTTGGTTATTTTCTGACCCCGAACAAAATATCAGGACGGTCTCACAAGACTAAGACCTTATTTATTGGCAGGGTAGTCTAGTGGTCTGGCATCCCTGAGCAAGATGCCTAATCCCTAATCCCACTTTGGATAAAAGCATCTGCTAGTTACCTAATTGTAATTGTTTAGGTTAGGCTGCTTCTGCAGTACTAACAACATTTTATAAAGCCACATTTTTTTCACAGTGAACCTGAAACTGGTCTCTATAGCTCCACTTACTCATTTTACACAGTATGCATGTTTTAGAGGGAAATTACCCCAATTTCCTTTGGTTAGAAGGGAAGAAAGTTCACCTGCTTACAGTATCACTTCCGGGTGAAAAAGACATTTATATTTGAAGCCCAGCTGGTGTTTAGTGCATGTGCATTAAGTCTAGATAATAGGCAAAAAAAGATAGACTATATAGGTTTTATATTGTCAATCAACAGTGTATGCAAACGTCATTTCATGGTAAATAATTGAACCCTACCTCCAACTTGGCACGTGCGCATCATAGTCCCAGTACTCTCGGCTCTTCTGAGTGTTGACGTCAGTGTACACCCGAGCTTTGCTGCTGGCCGTGGAACCGGGCATTTCGAGCTTAGACGCTCGATGTCGACGAGGCTCGCCTTCCTCCACAATCCTATCAGCGCGGAATTGGAAAGAAGTGCACAGACTTTCAGGGGTGCTCGACTTTATAACCTCCGTATAAAGTCGAACATGGGTCTGGACACGTTGCTTCGCCTTCCGTTCACCACAAAGGTTGAAGGTGGTGGCCGTGCGGATGGAAAGTACTACAAAAAAGGATTGTCTGAGCCCCCTCAGCAGCCTGTTGGGCAGGATGTGATGGTGGCCCGCCAGCTTCACATAGACAGAGAGAAAAGAGGCTGGTGGAGCAGAGAAATGCAAATCAATGATGCTGCGACGGTCCGCGTATGGCAATATTGGATCACTCTACAGAGTCTTGTTTGATGCACAACAAGCATTCCATGTCGCTTGGAATGGTAACCGGGCGCACCCGTTAATAAACTAGGTAAAATTATCAGAACCAGTTCTTGGGTCTAGAAAACTACGTTGGTTTTCTACGTTGGTTCCAACTAGCCAGCGTTAGCTACCGTTGGCTACATCGCTTATAAGCCCCAAAACTCAGTTCTCGAATTTAGCACGACGATAAAAGAATACAATGTTAACCCAAGAGGCCGTTGACAGCTAAATGTTTCTTAAACCATAGAGAAACCTTCAGTATCTAAAATGAATAACGTATCTGACTAAAGCTACCTCGCCGTAGAAATGGTTGTAGAGATATCCGATCTGACAGGAAGTCCTCACAGTCCCGACATGGAGTGAGCCAACAACTTCTGTATGCTGCTGTAGTGCAAATAATTAAATCAATTGCTAATGTATGTAAAATAAATAAATATTAATAATAAATCCCTAGCAAATATTTTAATATTTATTTTGATAAATTAAGAGCAGCTGAACCGGAGAAGGCGATGAGTTTCTATTGCGGTGAACACCACCCGGAAGTAATACGGCGAAAACTACCCTAGCCAAACTCATTCACATCAGAATATTCTAATCTTACATCTGCAACACAAAACATTGCTTCCTGTGTAGTCTAAATAATTTGTTCAGTTTATAGCTTTAATAATGAATAAAAACAATTATCAATTTAATATAAATCTTTTTATTTGCACTGCATGTAATTCCCAATCTCAGATCACATTTTGGGGGTGGTGCAGGATCAACTAGATTCTGTAGAACTCTTAGAACAGAACAGCTCATTGATACTATGGTACAGATGTAGCATGTTTTACTGCATTAATGAAGGACAACCTAATTTACCAATAAGCCATCCTGACACCCTTCCACTAGTCAAAAATACATTATGTACAGTGCCAGGTAGAACTAGACTAGCTGGTAAGAAAGTAAATAGAAACCTTAATTTTGGAGACAGTGGGATTTATTTTAATGGATTTGTATACAGTATGAACATGGTATAGTCTATATTTATATTCATATATGACCTGTATATATTCAAAGGTAGGATACACTTTCCAACATGAGGGAGATTGACGCAAATGCACTACAAGGACTTAAACTCATGCAGGAGCTGTGGCACAGCTTCATACAAAGTGCCTAACTTCCATCCTTTAGTGCTCTTCAATCCAAAATCTTTTTTAAAATGTATACAATTAAGAAAAGCACAGTTAACTTAAATACACTATCCTCAGTATTCAAACACAAGTCACAAGTGGAGGCCACTGAGAATCATATGATAAACATCTGGTCTGGACTACAAGTAAACTGAACCCTTGTACGGCTATGTTCCCAACCAAGGCTGATTCTTGGGTAAAAACCGCATTACTTATACAGTATCTATCTCACAGTAATAATGCCACTAGCTTGTGGCAAGTGAGAAATGCTTTGAAGTTTTGACATATTTTCTTGTGATAATCCATTTGAAATAAGAACTCTAAAGTATTTGCAAACTATAGCAAGCTCATACATAGTAAAGAGAAAAGCAGAAGCACTATACAGTTTGCAATGTTTACATGACCTCAGACACAAACATATTGTAACAAAAAGCCAACTATGCTATGGTTCAGTAGTCATAAATATTATATTGTGCATGGTCTATTGCACATGTTGTGTCTGTATGACATGATAGGTATGTGTTAATTACCTAGATGCCATTTATATTAATACAAATATGCAACAACATAGATTTTCATAGAACACAGGCTATACATTTTCACTGGGCCATTAAAACTTAGGCCATCTTCCTTACTAAACCAAAACTCTTATAATACAGCAGTGACGTTAAATGATAATACATATCCATGCACAGCTGATAATATCTAAATGAATGTGAGAAGGTATAGTTACACAATCCTGCCACTGTGTTGGTTACCAGCTGTAGCAAAGTAAAAATGTGAATTCAATGAATACAAACAGATTGATCAGTAAAAGGCACACAGAATTCTGAGGAAATCACACATTAGCAGACATTGACATTGACAATTGAGCAAGAACACACAAAAGTGTGTTCTTGCTCTCTTTCTCAACAATGGAATCACCAATCACAAAGAGGACAATCACATGCAACCACATATTAAAAAAAAAAAAAAAAAAAAGGTCCCACACCAAATCCTATAGAAAATCAAACATTTCCATAGTTTTATATTGCATGCCTTTATCGGTTGCTCAAGTTTTTCCTTGGGAATACCAACAGAAAGCATATGACCAAGATGTTCCTTATCTGTGCCAAACATATTGGGCACTGTGCCACTTTCTTATTGAAGTGTAAGGGTTGAAATGGCGTCTTGGAAGGGAGTTTAACATTAGCGGTGCCTGAAATTTTTAAATTGAAATAATAGATGTACATTATAAGCTACAAATGGCTGAGGAAGCCCATATTCCATGACACTGTCCAGCACTAGGCTCATGGGATGCAGGGAGCCGCAGGGAAATTATCTCCTTCAGCTGTGTGCTGGACTGTGTGCTCTTGGAGAGCTGCCAGGTCAACAAAACGCTCACCGCACCATACACACTTGAACTGGGTTTCCCGCGAGTGCACACTCTGGTGCTTGGCCAGGTGCTCACGTTGCTTGAAGCTCTTATCACAACTGGCACACTTGAAAGGTTTCTCCCCAGTGTGAACTCGGCGATGACGCTGCAGCTCAGAGGAGTACTTGAATCGTTTTTCACAGTCGGGACATTTTAGTGGCTTCTCGCGGGTTGGATCACAGCGGTGCTGCACAAACTCTGAAGATGATACAAAACGTCTATCGCACAGGGAGCATTTTAGTGGCTTCTCAGTACAGTGGGAGTTTTGGTGGCGTTGCAGCGTTGAGTTCTTCTTATATCCTTTGCCACAAACATCACACTTGTACGGCTTTTCTACTTCACCACCACACTTGTGCCTCAGTAGCTCTCCTGATTGGCTAAAAGACTTCTGGCAAGATGCACACTTAAAGAGGCTCTCCATGCCATGGACTTGCTGGTGGTAAAGAAGGTGAGATGGCTGTAGAAATCCCTTATCGCAAAGGTTACATTTAAAGGGGCGGTCAGCAGGATTTTTGTGTGTACGACGGTGGCGCACGAGTGCATACTGCTGTTTGAAGCTCATCTGGCACTCCTCACACTGGAACGGCCGCTCCTCTGAGTGGGTGCGTTCGTGCTGGCGCAAGTCGGATGGGCGCTTGAAACTTTTTCCACAAGAGCCGCATCGGAAGGGCCTCTCCCCTATTGGCTGGCACTGGTGGTGTAGGAGCTCAGACGACTCTTTAAAGTGCATCTCACACAAATTGCATTTAAAAAGGTGCTCACCTGAATGGGCGTACATGTGGCGCACAAGGTGGGAGCGATGCTTGAAGCTCTTCTCACAAACAGCACACTTGTATGGTCGCTCAGAGCTGTGGGTGCGCTGGTGGTGGGCCAGGTGAGAAGACTGGCTGAAACTCTTATCACATGTGTCACATTTGTATGGCTTCTCACCTGTGTGGACTCTTTCATGGCGGGTCAGCTCTGACAAATGTCGGAACGCCTTATGGCACACTGAACATTTATAGGGCCTGTCTGGTGAAGAGGCCTCAAACACTGGTGGAGAGGAAGCACCAATGGCTGCACCCCCACCAGACGTTTCACCAGTGGAAGGCTGTTGAGGGTTGGCAGCTGAAGAGGTTGGGGTAACATTTCCAGACCCTGGACGGTAGGTCTTCTCACAGATGGAGCACTTCATTGGGTTGTTTCCATTGCCATGCGAGTTGTGATGTTGGGCCAAGGAGGTGAGCAGTGAGAAGCCCATTTTGCATACGCCGCACACAAAGGGCTTCTGCTCCACCTGCACACATTGATGCTCGAGAAGATCTGTGGCCTGGCTAAAGATTTTCATGCACTGTGTGCACTGAAAGGAACGGTCTTGGCTCACCATGCACTGATGCTCATGGGGGTTGGCTAAGTGAGATATGTCATGACCACAGGCCCCACACTTAGGCCCTCTCTCACCCCCTACCTGTAAGGAGGTCTGCTGAGCTGGAACAGAGTGCTGTTGGCCATGCTGGCTGTGCTGGGGTTGCTGCAGGACTGAATCTGGCTGTAGGACAACTCCGTAAACAGCACAGCCCAGGGTGTTGTCTGTAGCTTGGGAGAGGGTGTGCACTACAGAGGGTGGAGCCACCACATGCTGCTGCTGCCACGCCTCTGTCATCCTTCCACTTCGCATGTAAGGATTGTGAGCTGAGATGGTATTATGTTTTAAGAAATTTACCAACCAGGTAATTGGCAGGTATGGACTGCTCTACTCCTGATTACAAATGTCCTTTGAAATTAGCGTGCAAACCTAGAGAAAGTGACAAAGGAAATTTTTAATTTAGGAATACAGCCCTGTAAGCATCATTGAGCAAGATGCCTAACCCCTATCTGCTCCATGTAATAGTACCATGCAATTGTAAGTCGCTTTGGATAAAAGAGTCTGCTAAATTATCTAATTGTAATTGAATACTGTAGTTATTATTTGTATTATTATGCTAGCAACAAAAGGGTGATATAACCTTGATACACTGTTCCTGGCCTCTGCTTCAAATCAGACACGCAGAGCACATTAATCAAACAATAGTTTTTTTCTTTATAGCAATATGAACATGTTAATTTACAGTAATATGTGGTGAAACAGAAGTAGCATATTGCCTATGGTGTAAACTCAAAACCAAATGACATCAAGCGGCTTGTAATCGTAATATAAAAAAACACAATCAACGCTTCTGGTAGTTAATGTCAAAATTGCAATATATACAGGCCGAACATTTTGATCTGTTATTATTGTTACAAAGACCTGCAGTAGGAAAATTGGGCAAGCTTTTATATATGGGCTCTGTCTATTCACTGAAACGGAACTTCGCCAGGCAAAGTATTTTCATCCGTAATTAAAACTAAACAATAGTTATTTGCTCATTTATCACATTTACCCCACCTTGTGTTGTACTGCTATTCAACGTGCAACTACGCTAGTTAGAAAACATTTGTCTGCTGGAGTGTTGTGAGAAATGAATTCAGCTCCAGCTGCTAGTCTGTGCTCTTTGGGTTAGCTAAGTTAGCTGACTCTACGTCGCTGCAACAGACAGCTGGTCAGTGCTCGGCAATATGACCTCCTAAAATGAAAAACAACCACAGTTTACGTTATGCGCAACATTATAGTTGTCTCCTTTATATAAATAGAACGGCGACAGCAGGCGATAGCAAAATAAGACAGCCCGCGTGGTAGAGGTGGTCTGCCTGTAATGTCGATGTAGGAAGCAACGCTGGGCCACAATATTAATGGACTCAACAAGACCCGAATCCAGCTAGGCCTCCCGGACCTGCAGAGCGACCCGCCTCCTGTTGCCAATACTTGTTCAAACCCCAGGCACCAAAATGTATTTTTTAAACTTACACAAGTGGCGTGTGGGTTGTTTTTTCTTCGCAGTTCTAACCAGGTGCAGACGAGATATTAGATATTTTCAGGGGGATCGTGAAGATTAGCGGTGGGAGAGATGCGATTGGACCCCGACGCCATCCTCCTCTCAGATGGACACCGGAAACCGCCACGCAGTCTACTGTCGCGCTGCTCACAGTTCCTTCATACGATTACGGTAGCTAGTATAAGCCTAGCCGAGTATGTTTGTTTGAATTTAATTAAAAAAAAATCATAAATAAGAAACATAAAGGCAAATGTGCAATGATATGGGCTAGGGATAACGTATCGCCTCCCGATAGGGAGGGGGTGGCGGACTCGCAGTGGGGGTGGGGATGTGGATGATTATTATGATTATGATTATGGCACACATTTCAGGATTGTTTTTGGGTAGCCTATCTTACCTAACCTACCGCAAAGAAACTACACTTATTCTACGAAAACATGTCCAGTTATATGACTCGAAAGAGAAGCATGCATAGACAATATTGTCTATTGTTCAAACACAGATTTAGAGGATGTCTTTCAGTTTAAGAAATATCACACAAATGGAATTTGCAGATGAAAATCATTCTGCAATTGAAAATGTTGTGAGCCAATTAATTGTTGAGTGAGAAATATTTAATTATGTATTGCACTAATCTTAATTAACATTAGCATTTCACAATGAAAATAAATCTTTAGTTTAAAAGTTTTTGGTAAACTTTGGTAAACCCTCAGGCACTTTCAACAAGACATAGCTTAGTCAAGTCAAATCCAGTAATCTCAACCCACTTTCAATGTCTTTTTAATGTTTCACTGTTTCCCAGAATGAATATGTGACTACACGTCCATCATATCTCCTAGATGTTTTACTGTAGATTTACATTTACATTTTTAGCATTTAGCAGACGCTTTTATCCAAAGCGACTTACAATTAATAACATAAGATGACGTAGTATTTTACAAACTAAACAACATCTTGCACAGTCAGCCTGTACAGACAAAAAGTTCAATATTCCTATTCCAGTTGAGATCAAAATAATTAAGTGAGGCACACTGTCTTGAAAACTGAAAAAGTAACAAACTAGAATATAAATGATACATACACATTTAGTGGCTATGACATATTAGAGTCTTTACTAAGTGGCAAGGCAGATTCCCCTATATGTCAGCACTGAATGTGTAGTTTTTTTATTGTGTGTGTTGTTTGTGGTATAGCTGCCATTTAAGAAGATATCAATAAATAATTGAAAAATAAAAAAACTATTTAATATTTCATGTACCCAAGGAATGTGGAATTCATGCTTTGAACTAATGACTGGAGTAGATTAGATGACTATGTAGTAGATTGTGGATGGCAAAGGGAGCAGTATAAAGCAACTTTGTTTTGTATCATATTTTTACCGGTGGATTACAATATAACGCTTGGAATTATTGACCAAAACAGATCACCATAATAATTGTAGAAGCGATTAAATACCTCCTCTGGCGCTAGCAGAGTAACTATGGATTTACAATTACACTTGGAGCTGGAATAGATGAAGATTGTATGTGATTATGTAGTAGATGGTGTTGAAAAAGGCACGGTGTATTTGCAACATCTGTATTTGTACACCACATTCCCGCAAGACTGTAGATCAGCCCCTCCTTTTCTATAAGAAAACTGTTGTAAATTGTGTTGATCTGTCTAAAACACACAAATGTATGACCTCCTGCATACAGTAGCTATGGTATTAAATTACAACCAGTAAAAATACACACAAGGGAGGCCTCAGCCATGTGTAGAATATTGTACTTACATTAAAGTATGTTATGGAGGATGCAGATACGAGTGGGTTGTCATGTGCATTCTGAATGAGGGTCAGTACAGACATCCACTTGGTCAGCCTGCTTCTGACCAGTACAGGTGGTTCCTGGGGCTTGTCTGGTGATTCAATAATTGTGGAACTTCTTCATGAGCTGGACTGGATTAAAAAAAAAAAACATATTTATGGCTTCTGCTATAACCTGGACTAGTTCTTGAGAACAAGACAAGTTGCAGTATTTGGTTTGAGATAAATGAAACCTGTGTAAAAATATGTATGATAAAACATCAACAGTCAAAATGAAACAACTTGTGTCAGTCTAACTTGGCGTGGATGTCCTGTGGTGACATCCACAGGAATTAGATGACACTGACACAGCATCCCTGGTTGATACACTGTAGCTCTGCTGGAAAGAGACCGGTAGCCAGCAACCACATCAGATAACAAAGCAAGTTAACGAAACTGAAAAATATACCCAGCTAATGTTAACCTACTTACTATTATGAATTTATGATTTACTTCCCCTTTGCTTGTGATATAGGTGTCAGTGGTGTGCTGACAAGAATTAGAAAATTAGACAAGAATAAGTTATTCATAAGTTATTAAACGCTTTTTCCCTTTTATACAAAAACATATTTATTACAGTTTCACAAATAAACATCACATAATACATACACATACACACGTAAGCTTCAAATCTCTGGCTGCATTCCAATTCTCTTAACCTCTCTATTTCCCATTTCCTGTCACGATCGGCGTGCACACGCTCGTGTACGCTACGTGCCTCCCGTCAGTACTACGCACCTACTGGGGGTGCGCAGGTGCATACAATCCTTAGTAATTGGGACTGGTATTTAAGTTTATCCCACAGCACTAGATGGTGTGGGTCATTGTTTGTGTTTTGGCTGTAACGCCCTGTACGCCGTTGTGGGAGTTTATATTAAAGTACGTTTCTCGCATCTCTCCGCACGTTCGTGTGTGTGTTCCTCTGGCTCGCGCCTGCTCTCACTTGCTCCCCCACGACAGTCATTACATTTCCTCCTTTTTGCCCTTTCACTCACTTGAGGATATAAGCTATAGGGCCAATTATTGTAGAAAAACTGTACAAATGTGAGTGGAGAGTTGTGTAACTGTATCTCAATCCATGTGTGTGTACTCAGACGTGTAAATGTGTAAAAAAAAATCTGTAAATGAGTACATAGATATTAATGGCTGTATCTGGAAATATATACAATAAGTCATGAGTTACAATTCAGACGGGCCTCTCAATTGACTTTTTACACGTGACTTTTGCTCTCTCTTTTGCGTAAGCATCTAAGCATGCATGTGGGCATGTCGGGATGTCCTGCTAAACTCATGAATAGAGTGTAAACGCTGTGGTTTAGTATTCTTTAAGCATATACAAAATATTTCTTTCCAAAAATCTCTTAGTTTAACCAATATTGTGTTTGTGTCGATAGAAAAATATTTATAAAAGGATCACTGATTGTATTTTCGCTGTCCGAACAACCTAGTGAAACTCATGAGTATTAAATTGTAGTCTTGGTTAATCTTCAATTCCAAAGCATTCTGGCCTTTGGCTTTTAGCAGTCTTGCCCACATGCATGCTGAGACATAAATAATTCTTTAAATGATTTTTTCAAATTAAGTTTTAGAAACAACAGTTTTTGACTGTAGTTTATGAAATAAAATATGAACTAACAATCAGTATTATTTGTGGGTATTGTGACAAAAACAACCCCAATTTCAGCAATCTAAGAGGGGCTGTAAGGAGAAGAAAGATCCCCCCATTATTGCATGGATGTAGATTTCTATTAAAAATATACAGACACAAAAGATACAAGTATAATCCAAAAGTATTTTTACCATCCACAAGCAAACACCTCTCAATTTGTACATGTTTTTTCAATCCACACACAAACACCTCTAAACCTGTGTTTCATAAATCATCATTTGAACGAATGCAAAAATTATATTCACGAATGCAAATAACATTTCAGATATGTTTCTAATCAAATTTACAAATCAAAATCTTGGTTTGCGAACTGGCAAATCTGCATTTGTGGATCGAAGGACACGCTTGCTGTTCCCTGTGTCGATGCTATGGTCGATTCACACGCAAAGCTTCTTCTTTGCCCTACCTAATATGGCCCGATATGTGTTCAGCTCCTCAGCGCAACTTTTAAAACAACTGGCCAAAATCGCACATTTTCTTTACAGGATTTTTCAACTGCTTAGACACGTTTTCAAAACTATGTTTCATGATTGGCGTGCACAGGCCCGTGCACGCCCTGTAGCCTACCTCCCGTCCTGGCTGCGCACCTGTGTGGGGTTAGTCTCACACTGGTGAGCCTCATTGACTATTATGGGCTCTATTTAAGTTTGGTTATTGTTTTCTGTTGTTTTCTTGTACAGATACGCTGTGTTCTACTTTATTTATTAAATATTACGCTTCATGCGTTTACTGCTTCCACGCCTGCCTGTGTTCTTCCTCCAGCTCGCACATACTCTCGCCACACCTAGACGCATCTTTACAGAATGACCGACCGCTACAAGAAAGTATCAGCCGGAGCGACACGCTACCCCCCCCCCCCCCTCTCCGGAATCGCTACCCCTTGACAGACTGGGAGACGACAGATGAGGCTCTCCACTGTGTGTCGGGGTGGCGCGACACACAGTGTCCCTACGAGGAGTCGTAGGGAGCTCGCCTCACCAGGCATCGGAACCGGAACCTTCCACCATCCTTGTGACGCTCCCCCAAAGCGGGTTTATCCAGGCTTGCGACTGGTGGTTCACAGCAATTCTCGCCGAAGAAGATATAAAGAGCGAGCTATTCATCCAGCGGCTCACCAACTCTGCTCTATAGCGGGCGAGGGCTATCTGCGGCGCTCGATGCAGTTTCCCGTGCCCCTACCAATGGTGGGTGGAGCGGCTCCGGTCTTAGATTGGCGGAACGACCGGAGCAGGCGCCGTCTGCCGGCGTTCGGAAGACATCGCCAGCAAGTGCTCGTAACTCGCTAAGGATGACGTCAGCAAACGCTCCTTGGCTCATGCACCCTGTCATTGTGGTACCCTCATTCGGGTACCACGGCATCCTCCCTGGCTGCCTCCCCGCCACGTCTACTACCCCACACCTGGACGGTGTCGCTGGACTTCGCCCAGGTGGCTCCGCAGTCCCACGCCACGATGGAAGCGTCGGTCTGCACCCTGGTAGTTTCGCCATCCTGGCCAATTTTGGTTAGGGTCCCTGAGGTGTCGTTGCCTAGCGTCGAGGAGCCTCCGCTAGTTCGCACGCAGGAGGTGCTGCCGGCCGGCCTCCGGGAGGAGCCGCAGTCCAGCTACGCCCACCGCCCATCTGTTCTGGGGGTCCTGCACCAGGTTGGTCCCGTGGGAGAGCGCTAAGGGGTCCCATCAGCCTCGTCGGAACCTGGGGGGCTTCCGCCACGTTCGCCTCACCCTGGTTCTGGCATTGTGGGGGGGGGGGGGGGGACGCAGCCGCCTGCGCTGGGGCCTGGCCTGGACACCCATGGGTCCTCATCGTCTGCCGCCCAATGTCCTCCACCAGCAGCACTAGCCGTCGGAGAGGTCCAGTCTGCGTGGCCAAACGTCTGGTAGCCCTTGCCGCCGAAAGGCCTGGTCGCTAGAGGGCCCACACCACTGCGGCTCGCCCCTGGGCCGGTCGCTGGAGGGTTCACGCCGCCGCAGCCCATCCACGTTGCGGCCGCCTGAGAGTCCTCGCCATCGGAGCCTGAGTCTGGTCCTTTTTTTGGAGGGTCCACACCGCCGTACTGGTGTTTCGTTGGAAACACCATTGCGCACGTCCATGTCTGCATTGCACAAAGCGGTCTGCAGAAGTATACTTGGGCCTTGACGATGGCAGTCAGTGTAGGAGTAAGGGATGTACTTGGGTTGCATACCTGTCACTCAGTCACCAGTAGGGGGGTTGTGTGTGTGAGTGTGTGTGGGTTTGTGAGAAATTGCATGTCTGAGCTAGACATGGCTGCTAATATGAGGACAGTATTAAAGAAGTTGCCATACAAGCTAAGAGATAAATGGAGAACAGTAGCTTGTGATATTCAAGAAAGATGTTATCGTAGAGCTACCTTTTCTGACATTGTGGACTTCATTGAGAGCCAAGTGAAAATTGCAGCTGATCCTGTATTTGGTAATATACAAGATGCCCCAAAGCCAGTGCAAAACAACGGTGATGGCAAAGAGAATTATCAGCATCGTATGCGAAGTAAAGGCCCATAAGAAAAAGGACTCTTCAGTGGACAGAAAGGCTTGCCTGTAAGGAGGACATACACTGGAGTTGTGCTCTTTATTGGAAAATAGAGCACATAATGATAAGATTGCCATGGAGTCTGTTTTTGCTGTTTGTGCGTAGGGCACATGAGTAAGTAGCAGTACTTACTCATGGCGACTGTCATGTAAAGTATGTGGATCCAGATATCCTAGCATGCTTCATATCCACCCAAAGGACAAGGGAGCAGAGAAGAGTCAAGCAGCTACTGATATTGACACAGCAGCGCTGTGGTGGCGGTACAAACTGGTGGTCTAACTGGGGCCGGTGAAAAGGATTGCAAACTCTCCATAGTCCCAATCAAGGGACTTTTTTGACCAAGGGAGTTCAGCGTCGTTCTGTACAACAAGTTTGATGAATAGGTTGGATATTTCAGGAAGCGGAACCAAGATTTTGCTACGCACTAAGTTGCATTGTGTCGGATTTGGAAATAGCTGGCCTGGACAGTGGCTTCTACTGTGAATTGCCAGATATTTTTATACAGAAGAAAATGCCTTTGAGTAGGAGCAACATCCCATCCCACGACAGCAGGATCTACTCAGATGGCCATACTTGCATGAGGTACATATACCTGAAATTGATTCAGAGGTCGAGCTTCTGATTGGTTTGAATGTACCTAGAGCCCTGGAACCCATAGAGTTGATTCCGAGTCAAGATGGAGGACCATATGCTGTTCAGACAATGTTGGGATGGACTGTTAATGGACCCCTTTGTGATTCTGGACAGACTGTGAACAAACTGCACTCACTGTTAATCGTATCTCAGTTGTGAGATTGGACGAGTTGTGGAAACAGCAATTTCAAGTGGATTTCCCAGAGTGCAGCCAAGGTGAACAGCTGGGTCTATCAAGGGAAGATTGTCAGTTCATGGAAATGGTCTGATATGGAAAATTTATAATATACCACACTGGAACAAGAGAAAATATGGTCTTTGTAATTTTAATTGTAAGATCTTGCAAGAAATGGAGAGAGTTCACACACAGCGTTTCAAGCCTGTCTGTGAAGTGTCACAACTCACTAAAACCAGAGTTGTCCTTTTATACATGTGAACAGACTAGGTCGGGGGGGGGGGGGGGGGGGGGTTGAACAAAAGCGTGGGTGCATGTAGTAATTACATAGTTCTTGTGAAAGCGTA
>JAOEHI010000018.1:378140-428508 GCA_025447815.1 Percopsis transmontana
AGATGCCTAACCCCTACCTGCGCCATGTAATAGCACCATGGAATTGTAAGTCGCTTTGGATAAAAGCATCTGCTAAATGATCAAATTGTAAATTGTAGGAATAGTCTAAACCTCCTCATCATGGTTAACAGGCTTGTTTACCCATAACGGAGTGGAAGTACACTTTTAATAGAAATTTCCCAGAAGCCACATTTAAGTTTCCTTGTTAGGTAGTGTTTCTGGCTGTCATACTGGCAGGCAAATAAACGATTCAGAACAGAGCAACCCCCCCCCCCCGAAGGGCAACTGTTGTTATTTTATTTATTTAATACCAATGATGGTGTAAATTTCTCTACACAATGCAACGTTATGTACTGTAACTCCATCTATCTTGTACTCTCAGCGCCAGCTATTTATTATTTTTTAAACATTTTTTTTTTTTTTTAAACATGTTCTTATGGAACATTGAATTCATGTACAAAACTTCAGGTTTTCCTCTGGACAAAGCTGTAGAATATGCCAAGCTTCGAAACCCGCTGCTTATCAACGACCTCAACATGCAGTACTTCATACAGGACAGGTATACAGTAATATAAGTATTGTCTACCCTGCTCAAATACCACACACATCCAGTAATTATACTAACACCTATTAACACACACACACACACACACACACACAGACCTAACAACCACCCTGATATTGTATGTATAATAAGCACACTTTTTTTCTTTTTTCAATTACAAACGCATCAAATACTTTGATACACACAGATTTCCTGTCTCTTCTTTGGAGGTTGTGAACATTTGTGTGATTTGCTCTCAGGAGGGAAGTGTATCGTATCCTCCAGGAAGAAGGCATTGAGCTCCCTCGCTACGCTGTGTTAAACAGAGATCCCGACAAACCTGAAGGTGACCGCTCAGCCTTAAAGGCCCCATATCATTCCAATTTCCATCTGTCATTTTGGACATTTTTTTTTTTTTAAATGCCCTAACTTGATTGGCTATATGGCTAGGAGAGGACGGATAGGTCAGAGATGACTGGTTATAATCCAGAAAGGTTGTCACCCTTGTGGCCAAATTGTAATTGTTTTCAGAGAGGAATTTTGGCTAAATGATACTTTAGACAGATTATAAAACTAGTCCAGTCTTTTCAGGTCCCTTCAGACAACACATCTGGAAAAACTTTACAAATGTACAATAGAGGACCTTTAACAACACTTTTGTATTGTCAACTAATATACAACCTACACCTGTTATGGGATACAAATACATTATAAAAACATTGCTTTGAGACAACGGCCAACATTGATATCCATGTCAACCTTAATCATTGTTAACTTTAACAGCCTGACACCTGGGCGAATATGTTAAATGAAAAACTTGTTCCTCTTCAGAGTGTAACCTGGTGGAAGGGGAGGACCATGTGGAGGTGAATGGGGAGGTGTTCCCTAAGCCATTTGTGGAGAAACCTGTGTGTGCCGAAGACCACAACGTCTACATCTACTATCCCACCTCAGCTGGAGGGGGCAGCCAGAGACTCTTCAGAAAGGTACCGGAGTAGAGCCAGCTCCTGTTGCCTCCATTTAAAGTTGTATGTCATGGAGGGGCGGCCAAGTGTCAATCAAATCATTAGCAAGCCATTGGATCACCTGTAACTAATTGGAAAAACGTTTGACAGGGATTTTCATACGCTTCCAGTGACCAACCAATCAGAACAAGATCCATGTCAGGACCATTTTCCAAACACAGGCTTAGTTTCTGTCAGCTCCCACTGAACTAACCACCTGGACCCTGAACGGTTTTAAATTAAAAAGTTCCCAGACTTGTACATGATGTAAATCGAAGCAAATAGTGGAGGTGGCGCTTTCAAAATTAGGATGGTTTTACCAGCCTATTCTCATAGTGTGGGCGGTCTCTCATCAGAGGACTTCTTGCAAGACAAGGCCAATAAATCAAAGAAATAATAATTTATTTGTCTCTCTCTCCATCTTTTCTCTGGTCTTCTCTTTCTACCTCTTCTGTAGATAGGGAGTCGCAGTAGTGTTTACTCGCCAGAGAGCACCGTACGCAAGACTGGATCTTATATCTACGAGCAATTCATGCCTACGGATGGTACTGACGTCAAGGCATGTCAATTACGATACTCCTGCATTCCTGATTTAATTGACTGATTTATACCAGCGAGCATGGGCATGTCAGTGATTATTTGACGCCTTACGTTAAAAAAAGAAAATAAAAAATACTCGTAACTCAGTCTTTAATAGCACTGTTGGTTACATAGCTCTGGCAAATACTGAGTAAGATACAGGGAAAATTGAAACCAGTATTATTGATTGCCTAGTAATTAACTAATGGCAGTACTATAATAATACCAAATATACCAGTAATGTCACACCCAACACCAGGAGACTGACATTTCTTTATGTATATTACTCATTTGTTTCTTAAAAATACTATGCATTACTGTAATTTAAAGCATTACCAAACCAATTTTTTTAAGAGCCTGCCTTTTTTCTTATAAAAAAAAACCCCCAACAAAAACACAAAAAACAATGGCACTGCTTATGACCTCATAGGTGCCAGTGGCGAGGTTATTCTCTACAGCGGTGCTGATAGTAAACAGACTGTACCACCCTGTTGGTTGCAGGTTTACACAGTGGGTCCAGATTATGCTCACGCTGAGGCCCGGAAGTCGCCAGCGCTGGATGGGAAGGTGGAGAGGGACAGTGAGGGGAAGGAGGTCCGATACCCTGTTATGCTCACTGCCATGGAGAAACTGGTGGCCCGCAAAGTCTGCCTGGCTTTTAAGGTATTCAACCAGGGATCTCAGTTTGCCTTCTCATTTTAGCAGACATCTGCCCTGCTGAAACCCTATAAGATTCAGCAGCCCTTTCAAAGAAAGGGATCGATCACATCTGCACACGTTGAATTTTGTGAACTCTGCTAGCTTCTGAAGCTGGTAAATCATCTCTGTTTTTTCTCCAGCAAACAGTGTGTGGGTTTGATCTGCTGAGAGCCAATGGCCACTCGTTTGTCTGCGATGTCAACGGTTTCAGCTTTGTCAAAAACTCCATGAAATACTATGATGACTGTGCCAAAGTCCTGGGGTAAGGGTTTTATTCTTGCTTTCTTTTTTTAGTCTTTGCCAGTAACCCAGGCACAGCTGACTAGCTCTTATGAGAAATGGTGGCCCAGCTTTTTGAGTCTTTGGGCCAAATAGTATGGTTGGCTTGTGGGAGTTGTGTTTTGGTGTGAACCACTATTTCTTTCTAAGGCTGTATTTGATCCATACTGTAGCACTGGAGAATTCAGAGGACCTAGTTGTCGTATTTACATCTCAGTTTCTTCAGCTTCTCAATTATCACCTCTACCTCCTAGGAAGGGTAATTCAAGCTTTACGACATTAGTCTCATACATTTTTACAGAGAGAACGTGCACAGTAATTGGCATTCAATTTACTGCAGTGTGTTTTTCTTCTGACCATCCCATGGAAGTTTCAGCTCCTGAATAATGTGAAGCACTGTGTTAGGTTTAATAAAGAATTCACCTAAGCAAATAAGTATCAACTTACAATTTTTACAATTTATTTTTACCCCCTTTCAGGAACATGGTGATGAGAGAACTTGCACCGCAGTTCCACATTCCGTGGTCTATCCCAATGGAGGCTGAAGACATCCCCATTGTCCCCACAACCTCAGGAACCATGTAAGAAGGATAGCTGAACTTCACTAATCCCAGTGTTTCAAAAAGCCTTTGTTTAATTTTTTTATGGCATGAGGTACAGTAGTTTTAACACGTTGTTGTCTTTCAACAAGACCGTAGTGGCTGTAAGCAGCTCCTATGCATTGATGTAAAGCAAGCTGTGCCTGAAAAGTAGATCCTCCTCAATAGAATTCTCCTAGGTAAAGATCGGTTTGGATTAACGCCTTTCACCTTCTCTCATAGACTTTAGCCTGACAGACTTTAGGCTCTGAAATCTCATCTTGGAAAGGGTTGACTTTGAGTGATGAGCATTGTCTTGGTGAGGTCATTTGAGGTTAGGAAGAGACTAGTGGTGGTTGAATGATAAGCCATCCCATCCCGTGTGGGGTTTAGTCAACGGTAGGTGGTGAGCAGGAGTTATTTATGGTGCACACGGTAACTTCATCTCACCCCCTCTTTCAGGATGGAGCTTCGATGCGTCATTGCCATCATCCGACATGGAGACCGCACACCGAAGCAGAAGATGAAAATGGAAGTTCGACACCCTCTGTAAGTGTAGTGGCGATTAAATATTTATTTGGTTCCAGAGCAAAATGCAGTTGATCAAGAAACCTGTAGTCATGTGTGCTAAGATACTGTACATCCAGCACATCTGAATTAAGTTGCCTCGCATCGATGCAGCACAAAGATGCTTATATATTAATGTAGTCTGTTTCTTTGTCATGCCCAGATTCTTTGACTTGTTCGAGAAGTATGGAGGATACAAATCAGGGAAACTAAAGTTAAAGAAACCAAAACAGCTCCAGGTCAGTAAAAAAAAAAAAAATTTCAGCACCATCTCTGTCTGTGCCTCTTTTTCCTCAAATCTTTACAAAATAAATTGGGTTTGGTGCATGGTGACATATCCCTGTAAACAATTTGAGACTTGATATTTACCTATCTATTATCTATCTATCTATATATTTACGTATGCTATGGTGTTCACGGAATTGGTAATGATAACCATTCCAAAATGTATTTAAATATTTGTATGTCTCACTCTTAAGTTGGAAAAGTGTCTTACATGGTATCAAATAACACATTGTATCCAACGTCAACTTGTACTCGCCGTACATTCCCAGGAAGTTCTGGATATCGCCAGGCTGCTGCTGCTAGAACTGGACCAGCATGACGACTGTGAGATTGAGGAGAAGAAATCAAAACTGGAGCAACTCAAAACAGTCCTGGAGATGTGAGAACACACATGCCCACGCACTGACACACAGATAAACAAATACATACAGTATGTACAATTTTTTTAAATATAAATGTTAAAGGTACACTCCTTGATTGAGTTTTAACACCCCCTGTACCCCAAATCTGCGGCCTACAGTAGCTTATATATACATTTATATATCAGGATAAACCCCTTGAGATGCAACATCTCATTTTAAAGGGGGTCCTAACATATCGCAGTCACTAAATAACAACACAAGAGTGACAAAAATGGCAATAAATAGACAAACGCACACACAAAAAATAATAGTTAATGAATACCTAGAGAACATTACAACCACACGGTGGCCAATAATAGATAAGCAGTAGAGTGTGAGTGGATCACCAAATAAAATTACACTCACTAGTAAACATTGAGTACAATATATACACACAAGGTGACAGCTTCATTGATAACAGAAGACAGGGTGTTCTTAAACAAATGATGAAATGAATTTAATACCAGGTAAATTATTCCAATCTGCTGGGGCTTTCAACACAAATGCTATTTTGCCTTTTGTTTTCTTAGCACGGTGGACGGGGAAAAAGAGCTAAGGGCAGATTGCCTAACTTGATGATTTGAAGTAAAGGGTACAAGATACTGTTGTAAATAAGGAGGATAATTAAAATGAATATAAATTGAAGCCAGTTTGCGTGTCTTCTTACATTAAGAGATGGCCATTTAAGTGCATCATACAATGTACAGTGATGAGAGAGATAAAAGTACGTCCAAGGACAAATCTGCAGAGTGTTATATGCTGAAGAGGAGCTTGAATTTGTGGTAGATCAGCTTTAGATGTATACATGACCGTCATCAGCATAAAGTTAAACACAACAATTATTGAAAATTGATGGTAAATTTGTACATAAATAGAGTAGTGACCCCAATGTTGAACCTTGGGTTACACCTCTTTGTTGAATCAAAAGATTTGATATATTCCCATGTAGGATGATGCATTGTTTTCTATTTTGAAGGTATGAATTGACCCATAGAATTGTATTTTCAGAAAGGCCGATAGCATGGAGTTTATCTAAAAGCAGATGGGGATCAACAAAGTCAAAAGCTTTAGTCAAATCAATAAAGATTGCAACTGCGAGTTCACTAATATCTGCAGCAACGAACATTGAGTAGGGCAGTAGTTGTAGAGTGGTTAAATATGAAGCCAGATTGAAATGGTGATAAGATATTGTTGGTACTGAGATAATCTGAAAGTTGATTCATAAAGTAATTTAATTCAAATACTTAATACGCTCTACGCAATAGAGCATATAATGGATATAGGTCTATAATTGTTAAGATCAAGTACATCGTCTCCTTTATGGAGTGGAGTGATGCATACATGTTTCCAGATAGCTTGTAACTCGCATGTAGACTAGGAAAATGTTGAATAAATCAGCAAATGGATACATAAGAATATGGGAAGCTAGTTTATTAAACCTGTTTTCTAATCCATCTAGCCCAGCACCACTGTTCACTTTTAGATCATTAATGACATTCTGAACTTCAGCTGGTAAATTTTTCCTAAACGAAAAGGAACTGCAGCAAGGTGAAATATTACTGACAAAGCCAGTAGTCAGATCAGAGTTTGGTAATAAGGTAGAGCAAAAAGAGGAAAAATGCTGATTGAATGTTGGGGAAATAAATACCTGTACATTAGGTATTGGTTGTTATCTGTCCCAGTTAATAGCAATCAAATTAATAAATAAATGAGTTAAATTTCTTATATTGTCTTATATTAATTTTGATTAATCTTGGTGGTGATTTTAGTTAGTTTGATTTTCCATACACAGTAGACAATTGAGTGATCACTGAAGTAATCAGACATAACACCTGCCCTTAAAGATTCTATCTGGGTGGGAAACGAGTATCCAGTCAAGCAGAGAGTTGGCTCATTTATTACATTAAAAAAAATATACATAAAAAAAAGAAAGAAAGGGAGCCAGTGTGTTGGACTATAGTAAGGCTAGTAAAAACTAGCCGCAGCATCAGTCTTAAATCTCACCACAGCAGGTACCTTAATCCTTATCCTTGAGAATTCGGAGAGGACATAAAGACAGCTTCAGCATCTTTGTGGTAGTTGAAACACTGCTGTTTGCCATCAACAATAACACATAGCATACAAGGATAAGCTCACTGTTTACGTCTGAGCCTAGGAGTTCTGTAGTGGGAGGGGTAGAGATGAGTGCTAGCCACTTAGCACTCAGGTGCAGGAGGGTTATTGAGTTTGAAACCAAAAGAACAGCGTTTGATTTCAACCGCAGAAATCAAGGAGTGGCCCTTTAACTGCGGGGAAAACCCCAAGCTGTGACACAAAGCTACTACTTATTTTTTCTTGCTTTGTGCCCTCATCCATCCATGCAACCATCCATCCACAGTCATCCTGCCATATTCAACACAAAACTGTCTTCAACTTTCAACCCTCTGCGGAGGTTCAGCCATTTCTCCCACCCTCTCACACTTTTGCCTCAGAAGCACTCCCTCCTGTGTCTCTAATGCTTCTCTTTATCTTTTCTTCTCCCTGGTCCCTCTCCCAATCTTTCCTCTCCTGAAGGGAATCCAGCTTGAATGAGAATCAGTATGCTCACTACCACTTTGAAGGAGGTTTACCCCTTCTTGTTTGCCTTACTGTACCTACTGTACAATGACTGGACAAAGTATTGGGAACACCTGCCTCCTTTTTGTGAAACAGGCTGTCTATGCCCAGTAAAGATATTCTTTACTTTTCAAACAGTGGACAGATGGACAAAGAAAAAAACAATATTAACTGAAGGTTGATATTAGGAAGGTATTCCTAATGTTTTGTACATAATATCATTACTATTAACAGCCATCCATTGTTACCGGTTAACTGGTGTGTTTGTATGGCCTGCCATCCTGATTACACATCAACTGACTGTTTACCCACTCTGTCTCACTTCTCTCTCTTCGTGGACCTCACTATTTCCACTATTTACAGTTTTTAAGAACACTCTTATTAAATTGGGTGTGTAATGAACACCAGTTAACGCACATACCAAGTAACCGGAAAGCTGTGGCCCAAGAAAAGTAACTGTTCCTGTGTCCTCATATTGGTCTGGTCCGGCAGAGAAATGCCGGACCAGACCAGAAATGCTTTATGAAATTAAAGCTGGAAAGAAAAGTAGTAATTGTAGAGAAGAGTGTGAAGTATTTTTCAGGACTTGTTAGCAAGTCTTTGCCGGGCACAGCTGACTGGCTCTCATGAGAAAACTCCTTTAATGGTGGCCCAGCTTTTTGAATCTTTGGGCCAAATAGTATCTTATAGTATGATGAGATGCCAGGTGGGTGTATTTGCCCTCCAGCACAGCACAGGAAGTACTAGAAACAAAAAGAAATCAGTTGATTTATCAGTCAAATCATATTTAATGCAGACACCAAAACTGTCCCAATGTAGTAAACCCGACCCACCTGATACTCTTAGTAGATTAAAACAAACACAAATTTAACTATAGTCTGGTTTGATGTGCTTAAATAATGTGAAGAGCATCAAATGAATACCATGTACAGCACGTGCTCCATCATTATGGTGGTGTCGGATCCACTGCCTTGTCCTATTAAGAGAACACTATGTGGTCATTAGCCTGCCTTGATGTGCCAAATACTTGGAAGTGGTGAGTGTCTGACCTACCATTGGTCAGCCTGTCTTCATATTGGCTTTCAATCCTCACCTCTCGGTCCGAACGCCTGGTCTGGTGCACACTCTCTCTCTTACACACACACACACACACACACACACACACACAGCAGATATTCTTGGAGAGCAGTTGCAGCTACCTCAGGCTAGATCTTACTGCCGCCTGCTAAACCAAGAGTATAAGAACAGTGTGTCTTGTTTGAAACAGTTGTTCCATTGTAGGGCTGTGTAAAAAGTCGATACAGCTGAGTATCGATCTTTTATCCCCACGTATCAATACATTATTCATGTATCGTATCGTGACCAATGTATTGTGATACGTATCACCCAGCCCTATTCTATTGTGTGTTCAGGTGTCAGAATGGATATGCAGTACAACTCACATTTGATGCTCGGTTAAATGTCTGTGTGGTGTAACATGTTGAATAATTTCAAATTATTCAGTGTGTGTGTGTGTGTGTGTGTGTGTGTGTACTTTGTGCCATGTGTTGTTTTGTGTCTTTGTACACTTGTATATTACATATTTGTGTGTGTTCCCAATAGGTACGGCCACTTCTCCGGCATCAACAGGAAGGTCCAGTTAACCTACTTGCGTAACGGGCAACCCAAAGCCTCCAGCGAAGAGGAAGGTGCACGCAGTTTAAATGCTTTAGTTCTTTTACAATGCGGCTTCAAATTGAAGTTCACTTTTAGTGCGTGTCCTGTGTTTAGCTAGATCTTAATCCTGTCCCAAACCTTTCGGGCCAGACTGTCAAAGGGAGGCCCAGTCTCTGCTGTTGGTGTTGAAGTGGGGCGGGGAGCTGACGCCAGCCGGCAGAGTTCAGGCTGAGGAGCTGGGGAGAGCCTTCCGCTGTATGTACCCTGGCGGAAAAGGTACGTACTCGCATAAAGCCACATATACCTGCATGTGTACAGGTTTGCATGTGTGCATTAAAACACATGGACATGCACCATTATACTGTATGCCTGCAAGCGTTCATGCAAACGCACCTATGCACCCAGACACGTGTGCCTGCATGAAAACACCTTTTTAGTCATGAGAAAACAACACAGCAAATACAATTCCAATTAGGTCATTTAGCAGACACTTTTATCCAAAGCGACTTACAATTACATGGTGCTATTACATGGAGCAGATGGGGGTTAGGCATCTTGCTCAAGGATGCTTACAGGTAGGCCACCTCCGGGGATCGAACCCACGACCTTCCGGCGGAGAGTCCAACGCCTAGACCACTAGACTATCCTGCCCCCTAATACCTACTGTCTACGCAAATACAGCACCCCCTTCTCTCCTGCCCAGGCACACCTTTCATTCAGTCCGTCAATTCTTTCACTAAAAACATGTGCAAGTTATCTCGCCTTTACAGTGTTGTTTACATAATGGCAGGTTATAGGCTTTAGTTATTCCGTTGCGTAGAAAAGCCAGTGTGTTGTTTTTGTACCATTCACAAAAGCATTTACGAAGACTTTCACCAATTTGACAACACACTGAATAAGGGAACAAACCTAAAGTAATGGCATAGTCTCTCTAACTGTGTTGCCCTTCTGCTTGCTATCTCCCCTGCATTCCCATATGCAAAGGATACTGTATCTCTAACCTATAGAACAGTCAACTTGTCTATGTCTCTAGTACATTCTGTATGTATGACATTTTTAGGCCTTTCCTTCTTTTAACTTCGTGTTATTAAAGTGCATGGAATGCAAGTCTCCAGGCAGCCCAGTCAACAAAACCAAAGCTAAAACTCTAGTAAAAATGAATGAGTTAGACGTAATCTTTTCCCTCATGCTCCTTTTTCACTAAAACAATTTCTCACCTCAGTCAAAGTTTTGACACAAACCTATTTCTTTCAGTAGCGCAGTATTCTTTTTCCATTAACTCTCCTCTTTTCTTCTGACCTGTTGTTGGGCTGTGTAAACTACTAGCCGGTAATAGCCTCGCCATTTGTCTTTCCATCCACTAACGTTGTTTCATTCCTTCTCATCTGATTCCTCCACCTTTTAATTAATTTAGTTTAATTTATTCTGCCGACAGCATTTTGTGTGTTTTTTTATGTATGTATGCATGCATGCATATACAGGTATATATATATGCATATGTATATACAGGTATATATATATGCATATGTATATACAGGTATATGCATATATGCATACAGTACAGGCCTAAAGTTTGGACACACCTTCTCATTCACATTGAATGAGAAGGTGTGAAAGGAGTCTAGTTTTACACAAGAAACCTTTTGAACTGAAAGTGGTGTTGCAGCAGTCAAGGATCTATAGCATGGCTATGACTGTACGAGTACAATTACAATTAGGACATTAAGCAGACGGCAGACAAGTATTAAGGAGCAGGTAGGCATCTTGCTCAAGGATGCTTACGGGTAGCCCGGGCTTGTTGGGGATCGAACATGTACTCTAACGCAGTCCTGGGTAGAATCGACAGGCCGCTTTACAACATCGTATTCTCTTCCGTGAACCGCTAGGAGACTATGCTGGCTTCCCTGGCTGTGGCCTTCTGCGTCTCCACAGCACTTACCGCCACGACCTGAAGATCTACGCCTCAGACGAGGGCCGGGTCCAGATGACGGCCGCAGCTTTTGCTAAGGTTCATGTGACTCCATTCATCCTGAACAAAAACAATCATGGGCTTTATGGTCTGTGTGTAACTTTAGTAGAGCTCTTTACTGTATCGCTGACGAAACCTCACCTTGACTTCTACTGATGCTCTGTGGGTTTCCTATAGGGCCTGCTGGCTCTGGAAGGTGAGCTGACCCCTATCCTGGTGCAGATGGTCAAGAGTGCCAACATGAACGGACTGCTGGACAGCGACAGCGACTCCCTGACGGGCTGCCAGCAGAAGGTCAAGGCCAGGCTTCACAACATCATGCAGAGAGACCAGGAGTTTACACAGGAAGACTTCCAGAAGGTACGCAGCAAGCCTACAGTATATAGTAGCACGACTGCGTGGCTTATGGTCTGCTTTGTTATCAGTGAGACTGTCAAAGACGTGATTGGGAACGCCCCAAAATGATCCAGATACGAAACAGGTTTTTATTATGATTTTATTTTAAAAATATTACACTTTTATTCATTTCTAACATCTGTGGGAATACAGTAGCTTGCTAGTTACTGACTTTAGATATTACAATAACAATTTACAATTTGGTGATTTAGTGGACACTTAAAACGACTTACAATGAGTACAGTTACAGTTACAGGTATTACATGGAGCAGATAGGGGTTAGGCATCTTGCTCAAGCATGCTTACAGGTAGGCCAACTCCGGGGCTCGAACCCATGCACCGTCCGGCTGGATAGCTAACACCTAGACAGAAATGCAGGATAGTCTAGTGCTCTACCTATTTGCTATTGAAAGAAATATTTTTGGGGGCCATGGATCAGACTTTTGAGAGACACTGTTATACAATACGCTTTCTATTGGCTCTTTTTATTGGTTTCCAGCTTGCCCCGACAGGAAGCCCATCACTGGTGAACTCCATGAAGCTTATTGAGAACCCAGTGAAGACCTGTGACAAAGTGTACGCACTCATCCAGAGCCTCACCTCACAGATACGACAGAGACTGGAAGACCCCAAGTCTGCAGGTAGGCCGACGTTATCCAACCTAAATGGATAACTGATTATAATGGGAAAATACATAAGTGTAATATTGTTTTACTTTTTCTTTTCCTTCAGGGTGCAAACATACAGTATGTGTTGCTTGCAGAGAGAAATGCCTTCAGAAGCCTTTTTTTTTTAAAAAGGCACCTTGCTAATTCCCAGTGGGGGGAAATTTTGTATATTGAATAAATGACTACTGGCTTCCTGCTGCTTAGGTTTCCCTTTTATGTGCCATGTTGTTGTTGAGCAGGTTACCCAATGAAACGTTCCTCCCTTTGCCTAGTGGTTAGGGTGGTCGACTTCCACCCGAAAGGTCGTGGGTTCGATCCCTATCATACAGTCCCTAACCCCTACCTGCTCCTTAATACTTGTAACTGTACACACTCTAAGTCGCTTTGGATAAAAGCGTCTGCTAAATGACCTAATTGTAGAACAGCTCAAATGAATGTGGACGGCCGCTGTGTCGTGCGTCTCTCTCTGCCAGACCTGCAGCTGTACCACAGCGAGACCCTGGAGCTCATGTTGCAGCGCTGGTCCAAGCTGGAGAGGGACTTCCGCATGAAGAGCGGCCGCTACGACATCAGCAAGATCCCCGACATCTATGACTGCGTCAAGTACGACACGCAGCACAACGCCTCGCTCGGCCTAGACGACACGCTGGACCTGTTCAGGCTGTCCCGAGCCCTGGCCGACATAGTCATACCTCAGGTTGACTCATTCACCCACCCACAATCTGTTCTGGATTGTCCCAGTTCATTTAGAATCATGCAAAAAGAAAGCAACATTACAGTGTACAACAACTGTCACGAGATGAAAGCATTTGGAGAATGTTGCTGCCATTAAAATGCAACCAAACATCAAAATCAAACGGTAGGAACAGCTCCATATACAGGTTTAACTTGGGTTATTCCCATAGCTTTAATTTATTGGCTTTTGGGTCACTCGCCATGTGTGTTTATGGCAGGTCACTGTGCCTTAATGCACCATCAACCATTGTTCAACCTGTAAATGGTGCTGTCCCTATAGTTTCTAACTTCCACCTCCTATCTTGATGTTGGAACTAGGAAGGTGGCGGAGCAAGCTGGTGCACTGAGCTGGGCATTAGCTTAAATACTGTATTGTTTTACATTACTCCATCATATAGTACAATTGTGTGAAATAATAATTTGATTAAGAAACAAAAATTGCAGATTGCAACTTTAAATTGAACTTTCCTTAATCTTAAATATAAACGTGTGTGTGTGTGTGTGTGTGTGTGTGTGTGTGTCAGGAGTATGGTATCACTAAAGCAGAGAAGCTGGACATTGCCCAGGCCTACTGTGTTCCACTGATGAAGAAGATCCAGCTGGACCTACAGAGAACGCATGAGGATGAGTCCGTGAACAAGCTACACCCACTGTGAGACCAGAAACGGTGCACATACTGTGCGCACACACACACACATTTAGTCCACCTCAATCCAGCGGCTGCGTTTGCGCACAGCATGCTAACACAGCTCCATGGTGAGTGATGGGCCTGCTTGTCTCCCCCCACCAAGGTACTCTCGGGGGGTGATGTCCCCTGGCCGCCACGTCCGGACGCGTCTGTACTTCACCAGCGAGAGCCACGTTCACTCCCTGCTCAGCATATTCCGCTACGGGGGGCTCCTGAACGTACGCTTTGCTCTCAGGTTTATAGGTTTATGTCGGAGTGCATTACCACAATGTTTCAACACACTTCACATTAAGTGTGGTTAGCAACATAGTAACACTAGAATTCTACTGGTAGTCTACTGGTAGTCTACTGGTCTTGGACTCCCAGCCCCAGAGTCGGCCTACCTGTAAGCATCCTTGAGCAAGATGCCTAACCCCTATCTGCTTCATGTATTAGAACAATGTAATTGTAAGTCGCTTTGGATAAAAGCGTCTGCTAAATGCTGTATCATCCAACAAAAACCAAACAAACGTACTACTTTTTGTCAAGGCAACTATAAGGAAGTCTATATACTGTAGTACACTATATCTATACACTATATTGAAGCACATATTTGACCTCTATTGTTCCCCCGTGTGTCTCAGGAGGAGAAGGACCAGCAGTGGAAGCAGGCCATGGACTACCTGAGTGCTGTGTCTGAACTCAACTACATGACTCAGATAGTCATCATGCTCTATGAGGACAACAACAAGGTTTGCCCGCACAGTAGCCTGTCTGGTGTACAGGACAACCTGACAGAGCCTTCCCATTAAATGGAATGAGGGGGTATGATATGCACTTCTGAAATGTGTGTATGTGTTGAGCAGGATCCCTCCTCTGAAGAGCGTTTTCACGTGGAGCTCCACTTCAGCCCTGGAGTCAAAGGGTGTGAAGATGAAGAGAACGTTCCTCTTGGCTTTGGCTTCCGCCCTGCCTCCTCCGAGGTGGGTGGGTGGGGGTGTGATGTTTAACTACTGCTGTAAAGAAAAGGTCAAACTTATGCCCGTTGCACGCTCCCCCTCCCCCCCCCACGCTCTATGTAATTAGCTCATGATAGACGTTTCACTGCATTCATCGTGCAGTATAAACATAATAATGTGCAGGTTTTAGGAGAGACATCACAAATATATTAACATAGTTAATTCAGGCGAGCAACAAAGTTATATAAATACAATGTTTAACAGCAATTTAATCGATAAAATGGTGGGGCAAGGGGCGGGGCTAAAAACAGAGCAAAATGTATTCTTTTAAATTATTAATTTGTATTGTATTTCTGCTTTTACAATGCATTTCTATTGTAAAAATGCTTTAGCAACGCCCGCCTCAATTGCAGTGTGCAAACACTCATTGATTAACGCTTCAGCGCTACGTACGCTCCACGTGCGGTGTGCAACGGGCTTTAGTGCGTCGCTAATTGGAAAATGTGACGCACTACGTTTGCTGTGTGACCCACTATAGAAACCCCTTTTTCCCCAAACCCTTCAGAGATGTGCCTCGTATTACTGCGATTTATTATTATGAAAGCCCAAATCTCTGAAATTAATCATTTCGTTTGATCATTTAGACTTTATAATTGGTGTGCACCTAGCCTAATGTGCAGAACTACTTGAACAACATCTTAATCAACATCATATCCCTGCATTGATCTGTTCTGAATCGTCACTCCCCTTTATCCATTTTACATTTCCATTTCAGCATTTAGCAGACGCTTTTTATCCAAAGCGACTTACAATTAGTACATTTGAACTGGTTAACCACCAGTTTTTGCAAGCACTTAACATTCTCCCATGTAACACGGCTATTTTGTCTATGCATTTGTAGAACATTACTCGAAAGTTATCATTCGCTCTTCAAACAGTCTATAATTGCTAACGACAAAGTGCTTAATATTATCCCCCTATTTTCCGTTGCTATTTCAGAACCGCGACAAGCAGCCCAACCAGGGCAGTCTAGAGGACCTCTCCCAGCCTGACCAGGCGCTTCCTCTTGTTGAGCCAGTCAGCATTCAGAGGAGGTCCCCCATGATCCGCAACCGCAAGACGGGTTCTATGGAGGTAACGGCTCCAAGCTGTAGTGTCGCTAACGGCGGATGTAGGTACAAAGCAGCCGTGAGTCAAATACAAAAAGCTCTGTTTGCACCGTACTAATGCTGACACAAACGGCAGTAACATTTAAAGAGAAGACTAATGTATTGGATTTGTTAGCTAATGCTTATCAGGGCCAGTGAACAGAATCGGCAAAAGGGCTAATTTGTAGCTAATTTGTAAAAAAAAATTAGCTAATTTGTAGTTGTAGCCCCTGCTTGCAAGGCCCTTGAACAGGTCTTAAGATAGAATGAAGGCATGCTGTGTAAATTAGTTCTTCAACAATTTTCCTATTGGACCCCTGGACGACGTGCTGAAAGGTAATGAAATAGGAATTGCAGCTATGTGCTTCCTGCCACCTGATGAGTCAAAGGTCTCTGTTAAGGTATTGGGTCTCTGCTGTTGCCTGCGGTTTTTCTAATCCCTAGTCTGCGTGGCCCCACTCAGGTCCTCTCGGAGACCTCCCCAGCCCACTCCTCCAAAAGCTCCACCTCCTACCGCCTCTTCCCCTCAGGGTCACGCCAGTCTCCTGAAGTCAAAGCAACCAGTGGTCTAGGTGGGCCTCTATGTGTATAAAAGTATTTTGCAAGCCACATACACACTGCCACAAACATTTCTCTCTTTCTCTGTCTCTTTCTCTCTCTGTCTCTGTCTGTGAGAGAGAGAGAGAGTTCCCTTTTGCCATTTCACATTCTTTTTGTTTGTCCTCATATCCTATTCTCTCTCTCTCACACATACCCTTCCCCAATCTTTGGGTCTCTCTCTCCTCTGTCTATCGCCCTTCCTAAATGGCAGTCGCTTAGCTTCCATGCTAGCA
The DNA here is from genome assembly GCA_025447815.1 of Percopsis transmontana. NCBI lineage: Eukaryota > Metazoa > Chordata > Actinopteri > Percopsiformes > Percopsidae > Percopsis > Percopsis transmontana. Next base: position 394,703 of record JAOEHI010000018.1, read on the forward strand.
TAGCGCTGACAGCAGCAGCCACAGTGTACAGGCCCCTGACTATGTAGGGAAGAAGTCAGGAGAGAAATGTATTCACGGCCATCTGCAGGATGGATCTCTGGTGTCACTGCTGTCTCTGTCTGGCAAGACCTGCTGGGAAGATCACAAAATTTTACCTGGCTACACAGTTACACCTTCACAGGCTTGTGCCCCAGACAAGTTGCTAACACTGTAATGCTCACAAGCATGAAAAGCATGCATCTAAATTAAAGCTACCATGTACTAGTTTGTACTGGAGTAAACCATAGAATGTGAATGTGAGAATAGTGCGAGTGCTCGTTCCCGGACTGGTATGACAGTTATGACTTCATGGAAAGAATCTCTGAGAGTCCTTATAATAACGTACAGCAGGGGGTGGTAATGAGAGCTTGTTACACAGTGCACACTTGACATAGTTCTCTACCGTATTCCATTAATATCACTAATTTGGCATATCGTTGCTCTCGCTGTCATGACAGTCGGTATTTAAATTGCACCCCAGTCTAAGTGGGGAAACAGTGTTTACACGACATCAATGCCTCATCATCTTAAGCCTCTGGCATGCTGGCAGTTGAATGTGTTGGAAAAGGGGGAGAACTCCTGACTGACAGGCTTTACACTTACTGTACACAAACAGCCTCAGCCTCATTCTCCTGCAGTGGTCCCAAACAAGGAGCAAGCGCATTAACATCTTTTGCTTTGCGTGCGATATTCAGAGTCAGTGTGCACTTAATACCAGCAGTTCAAGCATGGACCACTGTTTATACAAACACCTAAACACGTGAAAAAGCCATATTAATATATTTTTCAAAAATGTTCATGATTCTTTCTAGGCCTACAGTTAAGAAAAAGAATAACCTAGTTGGTAACGTATGCAATGGATCTAAATTATCAATATTTATCGATCGACAATATTTGAATTTATTGAACACATAAAGTTCAAATTTAAATCTAAATGAAAGAAATTGTTTGTGAAAATGTCAATGTGAATAGCAATTGTATGTATTTTAAGTTATTAGCCTTACAATATTCTGTGAAATTGTATTGTTACAAACTTTTATATACGTATATACTATCGTCATATTAACCTCATCTACTTTGGGACGCAGGCGCACGTGACATAATATCCCTGTAGCAACAGTCTGTTATTAATAATATCTGCAGTCTGTTATTAATAATATCTGCATGGAGTGCACTAACACGCCCACCCTTCACACCTCCACCCCCCACCCCGGCTCCACCCCCACACTGTTCCTCACACAGGGTCCCTCTGCTCTGGCCTCTTCAGTGCCTCTGTCCTGGGAGTGTCCTCTAGCGCCCCCAACCTGCGGGACTACGTCCGCACACACCACCACCACCACCACCACCACCACCACTGCAAACCACCCCTGTCCCCTGGCAGTGTACCGTGTCACATCAGCAGATTTGGTATGTTCCTCCTCCTCTTCATTGGTCCTCTCCTCTTTCCCCCCGGGACAATCTGTCTCTGTCCTCCATGTTGGGTTCTGCCCCCAGGCACTGGAAAAACACACCTCTTCTCTGGCTACACCAAGGGGATTTATATGGCTGCTGTACCACCCTCCGACCTTCAAGTTCAAAGTTCAAAGTCTTCCTTTTAGTGTAGCCAGTGTGTTTACCCAAGCTGAGAGCCTTTTATTTTCCTCTTCCCAAAACACAAGCCCGTAAGGCATTTCAAACTATTGCATCACATCTGCTGAGTGATTTACGGTGCGGTGTGAGTGTTGATTTGACAACAGGGCGACTGGGTGACTGTTCTGTTTGTGCCGAGTTTGCATGCTTGCATTCAAGTGTGTGTTGGTGCATGCTGTCTGTGATCCATGTTGTTGAGTCTTTTCTAATTGGCATGACTGTCAATGATCAAAGCACTGTTTTAGGGTCATTTTATGTATTTTAACTCTGAGGATTGTTATTCTGCAGCAACTGGGTCACGCCTTGAGGGATTTAATTTATTAATTTACAGTAAAATAGTCTGAACGTCAGAGGTCTGGCAAAATTGTGAAACAAAGCCTGTTATTTGGAACAAATGCATCTTAAGGTTTCAATAATCTATTAATTATGTCCTAGATTTCGTGTGAAATATGTAAAATGTCCTGTTTCCAAAGCCAATAGAGGTCCCTGGTGCATCTTTTGTTATCCGAAACACTTGCATGCTAAATATAATATTTCCTAAGTTTAAGTTAGTGATAGTCCCATGTGATATGGAAATACATTATGTACGAATGCCATTTAGTTCACTAAATCTTCCTACACTGCACAATTTGTTGTATTAAAATCAAGTGAGATTCCCAGTCTTTGCCACAAAGGGTCACTGTGGCTACAAGGCTGGACACAAGAAGAAGGAAACTGATGCTTTTTCCTCCTCAAAGCTGTTGCATCATGCTAGGTTCTGTCCTATAAGAGACAGCTATGGGTCCAGAATGATGCCGAAACGGTCTATTTGGGCTGGGTGGAGGGAGAGAGGGACGGGGTGGGTGGGACATTAGTTTGTATTATGTAGCCTACGCTTTTGGTTCTCGGAAAGAATAAGAAGTCTCTGGTAGTGTGGTAAGACTATAGACTAAATGATGTCTGATTACTTTAGTTGATTTATCTATTTCTACAGCTGTATCTTTTGTTGTGTCATTAGCTATGCACCCCCACCTATCCCCAACAAGCATCACTACCACCCCTAGTGTCCACACAAAGTGGGGATTGGGCATTTAAAGCGATCTGAGGAAAGAATATAAGCAATGTCTTCGCAGATGAGCTCCTGTAAGCCCTAAAATGGCTGCCAGATTAGAGTCCAGTATCACCCCTCTCCCTGCACCCTTCAATTCCACAGCCTCTCCTGGTCCTGGTTCAGACAAGCTTTCATTTTCACGCTTCTTGGCTGGCACACAAACACAGCAATGAAGTGACACACACACTTTTGTGTCTGTGTTGTTCAATCTCTCGTTTCCTGTCTCTCTTTCTTTGTTCTCTTGTGTTTTTCTGTCTCAACAGTCTCTTTCTCTTGTTCGCACACATGTACAGATGCACACGAACACGCAGAAATGCAAACACAGAGGCAGGCAGACACAGGTACCTGCTGCCTGCAGCACTCCCAGTAACACCGGTTACCTTTCTTATCTCCTCAGAGCTGTTCTCTATGCCGGCAGTAAAGAGATTTTCTGTGTCGTTTGCCAGGCATCCGACTAATGGTATGTCTGCTTTTATTCAAGTTTATCTTGACACTCCTGCAGTTTGTTTGTTCATATCTTGCATGACCATTTGGAGGGTACAGTAAACCTGTGTTTTTATTAAGTAATTGACCCCCAAAAATCCTTCACTACCAAATTCTACTCCAAATAGTCTCTGTTTTACAGCACATGACTTCTTGTGTCTTTCAAAGTAAATTTTCACACTGAATTTTTTTGTACATAAGTAACTAATCCAGCCCTTATGAAAGTGTGTATTTTGAAAATAACTTTCCATCATATGGTCTCTGGGTGTCTTTCATAGTTTTTTTGTCTTTTTCATATTCCATCTGTTGGGAAATTACAATTACAATGTGGTCATTTAGCAGGTGTGTAGAGTGTAGCAGAGTGTGTACGAAGTAAGTATGGGCTAGGCATATTGTTCAAAGATCTTTACAGGTAGGCGGGGGATGTCGGGGATCAAACCCAGGACTCTTCGGCTAGGAGTCAACCACCCGACCACCTTAACCACTAACCTATCCTGACCCCACATATTCTATTCACCCCTTACTTCTTGATTGCTGATAACTGCTTGATGCAGTAGAGGGAGTCGCTTACAGTATATGAACTGTAGCAGCAAGCAGAAGGGGTTTGTCATGGTCACTCATAAATGAGCTCACTAAAGGTGGTTCTGTTGGCTGCAATGATACCCTTCACGTTTCATCTACACATGCTCTTTCTGATAGTAATATTATTTGAATTCCATTGCTCTGCCTTTTAAGAAAGCAGATCAAAAGGGCTGGAACAGCCCAGCGCGCATGCACATTGATTTTCAGCCATTGTGGCTTCTTTGTCTCTAGTATCTGTGGAGTAGTACCCTTATTTGATCTGACGTTAACTTTGGTTGAACTCTTGTCCTTTTCAAGTGGAAAGCGATGGGTACCAGCCCACTGTTTGAGTGGGCTTGTGGTCTACTGCTGTGCCTTGTGTTAGTTGGTCTTCTGCAGTCTAACAACAGTCAAATGACCATGTTTTGTTCTGTGTTTTCCATGGGTCTAGCAATAAACACTGGAAAGGTACTCCAGCCACTAATAGCCTCACTGCTCTTTTCTGGCCCTCTGCTCTGTCCTACGACTCCTCCTCTACCAGTCCTGTTCCATTGTGCTCTCTGTTCTTCTCCCCTTGCTCTGCCTCTTGTTCCCTAGAGCCCGTAGACGAGCACCGTGTAGCCCAGCCACCGGGGGCGCTGCCGGCCCTCCTGCGGCACCCCCCGCTGGCTGTGGACGGGGCCATGGCCCACCACCTCCGCCACTGTCCCTACCACCTGCGCCTTCCCGAGAACAGGCTGCGACCTGGCCTGGAGCCCCCTGAGTACCTCTACGGTCAGCCCCCTGTAGAACTCCCCTCCCCCTACCCCCACCCACCCATTGCTTCCTCCTCCATAGACCCATTCATGGAGTGCTGGGCTATGAGGCAGTCTGAGCTTTGCATTGATGCATAGTGTTCATTTAGATTCTTTTTCATTTTGCCCTTTGAGTTTTTCCGTCACTGCATTTGTCCTTTCTTTTCTTCTCTCACTTTTTTTTTAGGCTCTCTCGCTTTCAGCCTCTTCTGGCGGGCCTCTTTGCATGAATGCCAGACTATGCAGCAGCACATGCAACTAAAAAATATATGTTTCTCTGCATTCATCAGTCCCACTTTGTATTCATTATTTATTTTTTTAGACCTGTGCAGATGCAAGGCCAACTAACCCAAGTCTCTGCTTTCTGAAAAAAGATTAGGCTGATTCAATTCATTGAACAATGAATAATATCAGCTGTGCCTTTTTTTTTTTGTTTTGTTGGAATGGTTACAGACTGTACAAAGGGAACTGTACAGTGCATTACATGCATGCTGTATGGATAGCATACAAGTTGCACTCGCATACACATACAGTACATGCACAAAAGCCTCTTCATCCACACCCTTGGATGTGAGCAACGTAACGATATGTACAACTCACAACATGTCCAGCTCTCCAATGAATACTTGGCCAAGGAGTTGTGGATGGCTGTTGAATCAAGGGAGGTGGTGAACAAGTACTGCTGCCCCTCTTTCAGCACTTGAGAAGGATGTGTCTGGCATGCTAGCCAGCTGGCAGGTGCTGGCAGTGTCTGATGACAAGAGCAGGTCACCTTCTTATCCCTTGTTCTAACTGGCTGATTAGACGGTGGCCTGTTCGCAACTGCTGATGTTCTGGGGAGTTTTTAGAGTGTTCCTTGGTCCTCTGTGTCGCTTCAGTGTAGCTCTGCCATTCTTCTTTAAACTCCCCCTCCAGATACATTTTAAAACCCCTAAAACCTTTTCTGTATTTAATAATATATTGTCGGATATGTTTATCAGCAAAATAATTTAATATACCACACTTCTCGTCAGAGTTACTCTCATAAAGATGAATATGCAAATTTGACACGCCACCATGCCCTCCCAATGAGGCAGCATTGGTGACTTACAACAGTACATGAGTCTGGGCAGCTTTATATGTACGCGTAGGTTTCAAATTACCAGACTGCTCTCCTGTGATTTACACGTTTATAGACTGTACACACCTCCAAATCACACCATTATAGAAGTAAGGAAAAGAATGTGAAAATGGGCATTAAATGTTGCCCACAATCCAATCTGTATAGTTAAACAAAGAAAAACTAGTGTCACCAGAGAGGGCTGTACACCTGAATATTAGTCTCATGACTCTCACCTGGTATTGACACAAAGAAGTGATAACAACACACACACACACACACACACACACACACACATACGTAAGGAACATAATAGGCCTGCACTCAAAAATGTCTCCAGGTGATTATATGACTATAACCAGTGATGTTACTTGTAAAATGAAATAGTATCTGAAGCCTTTGTAGTGTGCTGGACTAATATTATTTCCCATAGGCTTTAAGTAAACCTAGAGTGTCTTCATGAAATTATTATCATGAATAATATTGACATGATTTGATGTGAAAATGAAGGTCAGGCCTTACAATTCTGCTGACATCATATTTATCTGCATTGTATGTAATACTGCTTTTGTGTGTTTGTGTGTGTGTGTGTGTGTGTGAGAACAGTTGAGTGAATGATGCAGTATGGTTTCTCACTGTGTTGTGCTTCAGCTGCATCTGGGCTGTGAGCTGAACGTGATCGCCATAAGGAGAGGAGGTACTGCAGCATAGAGAGAGATATTTTGCATTCACTCGCATATTCCATGATTGTTCAGTGTGACAATATTCTGAAATGGATGTAGGGTATGTAAATAGCATTTGGATAACCAGAATAAGGCTCTATTCCACCATTCTTTGGGTTTTAGGAGCATTCATTAAGACACTGATAACGCGGAATATGCGACTTGTTTGTCGTTCCGTGGAGGGAATAAGTGTATGTAATGCATTTAAGGTTGCTGGCTTTATTAGACAGGAAATGTAGGAAAGAAAGAGGATGGATGATTTACATTGAAAATCTTATTTGGCACTTCTACTATTTCTTCCCCAAATCCATATTGACCTAGTCAGAAGTGGGTTCCCATGGAGATTAAAAACCTGCCTGGCCAAGGTGACGGCATCAACAGACATAAAAAAATGACAAGCCTCTAGGGAGTGGCCTACATATTGCGTTTAACTTCCAAATAAAACAAGACAGATGTCCCATTGCTAATATTTACACAGCCCTTTGCAAAAAAAGACCCATCTAGCGCACTTTCTACTTTAGCACTTGGCATGCGTTACGGCCATCGACCAACAGCAGAAGACCTTCATTACAGGCTGTTGTTTTGTGTGAAGATGTTACATGGATAATGCTTCAAGAATCCACAAGAAGATGGATTCATCCCTAATATCTTATCCCTTCAGCAGTATTGTAGTTCATTACTGCATGATTGGTGATGTTTAGACAAGTTGATAAACCTGCGGGAAGCAGTTCTGGTAGGCTGGTATACTCACAGTGAAACACAAGGCTCAGTACCAGCACGCTCTATGAGATCGATGGATTTGAAGACTGACTTCATGTCTGTTTGTCATGATATTTCTTCATCGTGGCATTCCTTCGCTGTGCTGAATGCCACTGGACTGTATTCCCTCTGCATGTGGGTGTGTCAGTCGGTCTGTTGGGGTTAGCAGCGGACTTTCTCACTTGCGTATACCATACACTGTGAACTGCTAGATTAATGTAAATCATAAAGATAACTTACCATACCTGTTCTTTTTATTTTCTTCTAATAACAAGACGAATTTCAAAGGGTTTGCAAAGACAAAGCTCTTGAAACAAGTAAAGGTACACTCATTAATTTAGCTTGAGGTCGAGACTAGTTTTACCAAACTGTTGTTTTGGTTTGAAACTCAAGAGGGTGCATGCCCTTTCCACACGTGCTGAATGGCACTACTCTCTACTCCTCCCCCCACAGTGCTCCTAGGCTCAAGACATTCTCCACCCCTACCCCCCAATACAGTTGGGTTCTGGGGGTGCTAAGAAGTGTACCTTAAACATTAAAGTTATTAGTCCTAACCTAACACATGTTCTGTTTAATTTATTAACATATTCTTGTCAAAATCTATTGCTTAGCAGCTGTACTTTAAGCTCAAATGGGTGCACTGACCTCAAGCCCTGTTATATAATACATTTTCCATATACTCAGCACTGTGTGTACCAACCGGTAACACCACATCAATGCCAATGAGTTTATATAACTAGGGTGGAAAGGATTGAAAATCTCATCACCCACCAGCCAAATGCTGATATATTTTGGCTGTGGTGGTTGGTTGTATACTATCCACCTGCCACTAACACTAACTCCATACAGCTGTTTGGCTGGTAAAATGTTATAAGTGTGGATACATTTTGAGACATAATACCCGCAATGTCTAGTGAAGAAAAACACTTTTCTTTATAACCACAGTCATAACGTCACAGCGTTTTTTCCCCAGCCCTGATGGAGGAGTGGTGCGACATTCTCTTGTCTCCCTGTACCCTCTGCAGGCTTCGAAGGCTGCTCAATGGTGCCCTCTATCTATCCCCTGGAGACACTGCACAACTTGCTGTCCCTCAAGCAGGTGGACGAGTTCCTGAACACGGTGTGCGAGAGCAGTAGTGAGGCCCATGCTAAAACTATGAAAGGTACAGTAGGTGTGGCTGGAAGCACTGCTCTGTTGTGATAGCTGATCTGATAAATATAGTATCACTATTTTGTTATGTGTGTTAACAAAACACCACCATCATGGTATAATTTAGACAGCATTATGACAGTTTCAAATTTTGTGGGGAAAACACGGTATGCTAATGCTTACGGAATTTCCTAAGCTTATAATGCATGTTAAGGAAGCTGGAAGCCTCTTTTTTAAATGTTTTTGTAATTAGAAATGTACAAATATTGAGTGGTTGTTTTTTACATTGACATTTTATCCAAAGTGACTTACAATCAGTACATTTTTAGATATTAGTCCAATCGCTGCATTTCTTAGATATTATGTATTGGTAAACCTATAGATTGTCTCCCAACCCCTCCAAAGTCACAATTCATTAAGTATTTAAAGAATTCAATTAAATAATATGACAAAAAATATTTTGTTCCACTTAAACCAAATGATTGAACCTGTACATCATGATGAAATGTTGATGTTTAGTGTATAATGTTGATCTAAAGGAATCGTTACATCTGTACATCTCCCTGTCCTCTCTCCAGCTCTCTCTGCCCTGTTTGACTCCCAGAGCCAGTCATCCCTTTACAGCCCACAGCAGCCCCTCTCCTCCTCTGGATCGGAGACGTCGCTCCGACCCCCGAGTCGCCCTTTATGGCGTCAGTATACTAATATTTAAAAAAATGTTTCCCCACATCTACATAAGAAAGGCATATTTTGTTCTTGGCCTTTTAAGGTAGGAATTATTGAAGCCTAGGCTAGTATGCATGTGCAAGTGTAATTATTTTTATTTATAAATCAGTTGCTGGCCAGGTGCCGTGTGTTACACGTCAATGTGTGCAAAGGTCGTTTGTGAGTCAGCTGACTTCGAAAAAGCAGGTGTGCTCAGTAGAATACTGTCTTGGATAAAGCCTGTATCCACTGCCTCCCACCTTGAGCGTGACCTTGAAGCTGTTACAAGCAGATGTGACTTAATGGGTGTTCATTTATCTTGGAGTGACCTTGTGGCCCGAATCCCAAAGGTCACAGATTAAGGTTCCCACAACAGACGCTGTACGATTGTCCTTGCGCAAATCACGTAACCTCTGCCTGTATTGTCGCTCCCTGTAAGGTTGTACAGATAAGACCTGTGCCCAAATACTGCAAATGTTAATAATAACCTTTCTCATAGTGCGTTTTGCGTTCCCTCCACAGTTTAAAATGCGAGCGGTGTGTCATTAGACTGCGAGATAAACACAGTTCCCACCTCCGCCTAGCCCTTAAACTGTCAGATGAGCTAAATAAAAGCACAGTGTTTACGCCTAGCAGTGCACCCCATGGAACCACCATCAATTAAGATCTCAGTAAAGTAGGACTCTGGGAGTGACTAGAGAGGCCCCTGAGGCCTCCGTTGTTGTCAGACTCCTCATTCTTTGTCCTCCTTTGCCTTTCTACCAAACCTCTCCCATTCTGGTTTTGGAAAGTGATTCACCAGCTCTCTCTCTCTTTCTCTCTCTTTTTTTTTTTTTTAACACATTTTCTGTTTCTGTATTTCTGTTTCTCTCTTTTACACCCACCTATTTAATCTTTTGGCTTTCAGTGTGCTCTCTCTCACACACACACTCTCTCCCTCTCTGTGTGTCCCTGTGCCTGTACTAAATCTAGGTTGTTGCAACCACGGCTTTATCTGTCTCCTTCGGAGTCACTTAGCTCACTGTTTCACACAGGAGGACATTGCATCAGAGTACAGGAACAAGACACTTGTTCTGCTGGTGAAGTGCTACACTTGTTCTGCTGGTGAAGTGCCTTGCCCTATATCTATAGGGCAAGGCTTTCCAAGTACAAAATGTACAAAAACATAATAATGGTTTGTATATGAAATAACCTAGTAATGGCTGTTTTTGGCTATTAAATGCTATCAGTTAAATGCTGAGTGCTTATGTGGTTGATGGTGAGAGGCAGGATAGAGAGGCTGGCAAGGTTATGATCTATTTTCAGCCCAGCTGTAAAGTCAGCATGTTTATTTTGATGGAGCAGTTTGAGTTTAGGTCCTGTGTACAGAATCTGCATTAATTAGTGTGTGTGTGTGTGTGTGTGTGTGTGTGTCCATGTGACTGCAGACGGTAGTGTCCCCTCCAGTGCCGTGTCCAGTGCGGGCCCCTCCTCACCCATCGCAGAGAGCCCCGGCGTGAACTTCAGCTTCAGCGAGTAGAACTTCTCTCTCTCTCTCTCTGTCCATCTGCACGTCGCTGGGAAACCAAGGACCTGTGACCATATGACACTGGGACCATCCCTATTCCATCCCTTCATACATGCTTCATTTATCCTCCCGCTGTCTGTCAGTCTGACCCTTTGCACCAGGAACGTGAGGATGTCTTGTCTCTCATGGAAGCAAAGACGAGCCATTTTAGCCCCTCTGTACTGTTGCTGCCTCTCCCCACCCATCAACCAGCGTTTGTTGAGTGGCGGTCATCGGAGCCAGTCTTCAGATTCAGCCCTGGACTCCCATGATGGTACAGCACTACAATAGGATCGGCAGAGGCCAAATAGCGATTTTTTTTTTTAATGAAGCACACACAGGCATTGGTATATACACAGACACACACACACACACACAGGGGCCTCCATTTATAAAAATGTTCACCTTCAAACATACACGTGCAGTATACATCTGTATTGAGAAAATAGTCTGCTAAACAAAGTCTTCCAATCTAACATCAATGATCAATTAGGAAGAAAAATGTTGCCTAAAGGGTAACACTATTTTTATTTTTATTTTTTTTAAACAAATTGTATTGTGGTTTGATGCATTGATAATTGGTTCAGGTTACATTCTTGATGAATTTGTTAAACTGTGAATAAACTCTGCATTGCCCTGACCTGCCGCAATGCTGCCTGTCGGCGAGTTGGTCTGTTTCTGCTGACAGGGTGCTAGGTGCGTCTTAGCTCTCTTTTGAATCTCCCAGTTGGATGCACTTGTGCTACTGTAGGTTTGAGGGGTCTAGATACTCTTTAACAATTGTAATTGCATAAGATCACAAGTATAAGTAATCTTCAAGTATTGTAGTAATCTAACTAATTATGGGCCCCTATCATTTTATTTTGTTTGTATTTTTTGTGTTCTATTATTACTATGTATGTATACATTTTAAGAATAATCTTTTTTATGCAGACTCTAATCTCACAATTGCCTGAACCATTTCCCCATAAAAGATATCAAACATGTCTGACACATTATTTGCTTTTAAAATTATTGTAATTGATTTGTTATTTATGGTTACAGGTTTGTAGACAAAAACGGTGAGTTCACATTCCAAAACAATTTGTGCAGCCTTGAGGAAAATTATTCTTCAAAACCCTTTGAAAGGAAAGTGGAAAAATTCATTGTAATGTACAAACAGTGTTTTTGGACAAGGTGGTTCCAAGCATTGTGCCATAAAGCAGCAAGGCTATTCGCCAGGAAACTGATGATGATTGAAAGTTTTGTTTAACTAGTCCTGGTGTAGTGCCATTCTTGAGGCTCCATGTTGGGGGGCCGCTTATCTCAAATCTGTTTATAAGTAACGGTTGGGAAAAGTTAATTTTAATGAAATACAATAGTATGGTTAAGATCAAAACGCCATTCATGTTAAGAGTTGCAGTTTAATATGACATTGCAGTAGGAAAGTTGCACTGGATGAAAACCATTATTTGAGGTTTGTTTGATTGCTTCTTTGAGGTCGGATTTCTAGGTACAGGTATGTCAATTCTGTGTAACAGCTTTGTAGATAACACTTTCTATAAATGGTGTCCCTGCTGTTCTAAACCATCAGAGAGACTGTAATGGTTTTGAACATTTAATATAGTAATGCACTTGAGCCAGCTTGATCAATTATTTTTCTTATTTTGTCATTTGTTATGCTGTTGGTTGGAAAAACAATTTCCACACAGTAAGTGGCCTTTTTGGAGAGTTCTTGGATAAACCAATTAAGGCAGTGTTTATGAGCCTGCAAGAAAAACAACAGATTGCCTCAATCTGTCCCAAGGACTACAGTAGATAGGTTATTAACGCATTACAATTAACATGGGCACAGGAAAGGTAAAAATTTAAATACCTGCATATTTTATCTGGGTCATTGTTGACAACACAATGTTTTCTGTTTCTTCATCTACTGTCATGCCAAACTACTAAAATGTTTTTGATGTGCAATGAATTCAAATGACTGTATCTAATGCTGCATTGACTGATATTTTTGTATACATATCGTATATTAAATGGGTTGCGATTAGCAGGGACAAAATGTTTCAATATAATGCTTAGGAAAGTAATGTTAATTGAAATGTTATATTTAAGCACTCCCTTGTTTAATGCATTAGTTGTGGTGATTGTCTTTTTTTTTTTTTTTTTTTTTTTTATTTTATTTTTTTTTTTTTTTTACAAGTTTAAAAAAAAAAACGTTTAGATCACATTAGTCAATGTGCTCCTTTTTGAATTGGTTTCTGTAACTCCAAAATTTGTATTGAATGGTGTGTGTGATGCTAAAGGCATAGCTAGCACCCACTAGCATACTGATTTCCACAATTTGTTACCAGTTGTATGATTTACATTCGTAATTGACTGAATCAAAATTGTGTATTCTGTCAATACATAGCCTAATGGTAAACGATTTACTTCTAGAGTCAGTACTTAATAGTCAGTCATTAATTTAATGTGTCTACATAGGTTGATGTATGCAATTTGTTATTTTTTGTGTATTTAATTTGCTTTTTAATGTTGGCCAAAGAGATGTGTTGTTGTTCAGTTGGACCCCTAAGGGGTTTGGTAGTAAACCAAGGTGGGTATATGTATACATCTGTGTTGTGCCTTATCTCTTGGGCTTAAAGGATCGTAAAATTCAAAATTTTTCAGTTGTGTTGTCTGAAAGGACCTGAAAGTGCTGGACTAATTTTAAAATCTGTCTAACATGTAATTTAGCCTAAATTCCTCTCTAAATTCCTCTCATATTTGGCCGAGGGTGTGGCCTAATTTCTGACTGAGAAATTTTAGGGCCTAAAAGCTTGGAGAAATACAGAAAGAAAAATCAACCTTTTAAAACCTTTCATTGCTTAGAGTGTGTGTGTTTGTGTGTGGCCCATGCTCCAGACACATAAGTCTGGTAGCTCTCTAAACCAACTCCTGTCACTACTTCCCCCTCACCTTAGCAGAGAGAGCTTTCTCTATGCTTCCCACTACCCCCCCCCCCCACACACACACACACACACACCTATTTCTTTACCTCCTCTCCCTTACCTGTCTCAACTAAACAAGACTCAACCCTCTTCCACCATTTTCACCCGACCTCACCGTCTTGCTAGCAAGGCAGATACCCACTATATCAGGCTGCCCTCTTTCTACATCTTTTGTTTTTTAAACTTGTTCCTCCTCTCTTAAACTCTTACTCCTCCTGCCTCCGTTCTCCCTCTCCAAATTAAAAGATTGTAGGATAGTGATGACTCATGTCCTGCGGTGATGCGTTGCCATGGTGACACCCCCAGATCTAATTAAGTCGGACTCGACGACAGTGGGTGAATGGAACGCTGAGCCACTCCAGAGAGAGCGAGAGAGAGACTGCCAGCTCGCAGGAGGCCAAACGCTGATGTCATTCATTCTGCTTCATACAAGACCTTTCTTTCTGCTTTCTTCCTTTCCCACAGCACAACTGCACGCGTTGAGGCTACCAGCCTCCTGTAAAACTGGAGAAATGGCAGCAGAAACCTGCTGATATTCAGCAGGTCGGAACCACGTTTGTGAGCCACTGTCCTAAAAGTAATTTGTAAATAAAGTGAAAATGGTTACAACTTTCTACACCTGAATCTGTCCAGAAGTAGAGAAGTAAGCTTGATTCGTTTATGCAGAGATGATGTGATGTGAACGACAGACAGATTAGAGCCCATCTATCTTTGTCCGAATGAGGCAGACTGGATTGTCTAGGTTGATTGTGGACCACAGCTGAAATTGATTTGTTTAATGATTCATTTTAAAATAAGTTCTATTTTCTCCCTTCAATACCTTTACTGTAGGTCTTGCAGCTATCTAGATCTATAAATATCTATGTGAAAATCACAATGTTATTTTGATGAGTGGCTTGTGAGCAGAGCGGTCATGCTCTGAGTTATCTTTACAACTGATCAATCAAATCACCTCAGTAGGGAGATTTTTCTGTCTTTTACATCATAATGCAGAATGATTGGCCTCTAGTCAAAAGATTCATTTTTTTCTTGTGTATGGTGGTCTACTTACCTGTGATGTTAACATTAATAATATGAATCCATTTACTTCCATTATACTTGTCGGTATAAATTGGGTCACCTCTTATTCAGCTCTAATTGCCCAGCCTTGTACCCAAATCACATTTCATGCCATGGCACCCACATCTGTGACATAATAGATTCATTATTTCAACATTTTGAACGAAAAAAAGTGATACATCTTAAAGGATATAGTTTTATTTTTTTCCAACATTAAAATGTTTTCCATCATTTATAATGGTGCCTAGCAAAAACTCATGGATCGCTTTTGCTCCTGTACTGAGAAACGTACCACTCAGCTGATGCGTCTCACTGGCTTTATAATGCAATTTAAGCCTTTAAAAGCCTCGATAAAAGCCGGATAAAAAAAATATTCAAACACAGTAACGCATTCTGATGATTTTAAATCGATTTGCCTCTGAATTTATGGACATGAATTAGAATTAAAAACAAAAGGAACAGAATAATTGTAAAATGCATTAATAAACACCAAAAATACATTAGGATTGGATTTTTAATGTACTTTAATTGATGGTCACCAGGCTGTTTCCCTTTTACAATGAATCTGCAATAATTCTAGATTTACCAGTTAAATTTAAAGAGAGAGAGACGGAGAGACATAGATACAGAATATTGCACTGAAGTAGAATATTAAAATGAAGACTAATACAATGCCCAAAATTATATTCAAACATAATTACAAGTACAGCATCTCCTTAACAACATGTTAACAGAGCAAACAAGAAAAGCACAGCCCAGTATATTATGTAATTTCAGTACCAGTTAAGACAACAAGCTTCTTTTTTTTTTTATATACCTATTTAAAATAGTTTTTTTTATTACTTCCATGTTAAATGGTTACATTCAGGATTACAACTAAATAAATCACATGCAGAAAGGTTAGATGGCAGGTGACACTGTATTGTGGCCAAATGACTTGCTTGTCCTAATGCTGGCATGACAATGGAACTGAACAGAAAGATGCACTGTTATCACTTTGTATCTAGTCCGCTTTTTTCTGTCATTTTCTCACTTCAAGGCGTAGGAGTTTTGATCATGGGTTCCATAAATGAAAACGTATCACAAGAAGGATCATACCTTTTTAAAATGTATTTGTTTGAGATATATTTACAACTTTTTGTATGGTACATAAATGTACGTGTATCATTTGTTTGATTTTGTGTATTTTTGTCTGCATGTTCAAGTTATATTCAGGAAAACAAAGGAGCTGTAGTAAGTACTTACTATATATTAATATGTATGTTTGTTGTGGGATCTCAGGAACATTTTCCCCCTGCAGAACTGTTCAACCAACAGACACTGTAACAGTTACAGTACAAACAGTGATGCTAATTAGAACAGCGCCTCCACCCAGCATAGTTTGTTCCACATATTTCTATCATAGTTTGTTCCACATATTTCTATCATAGTTTGTTCCACATATTTAAGTTGGAGTTGTGAGTTTTATAGGTATTGACCCAGCAGCATTCATAACTTTAGTACCAAGTCTACATTCAGAAAAATATATCTCCACTTTAGTGCATTCATTTTCTGTATAATCATACAGTTTAGTGTTTCACCGCATTCAATCGATGCCTCATCTCTTCAGTTCTTAAGGCCATGTATTTGGAATCGGACAAGTTAAATTGTATCATTCAAAGACAATCAGACTACCCAGAAAAAAAATAAGTTTCATACAATAAAAGTTTTCATTCTAGTCTATTGGAATAGGACTTTGTAAGTGTTTGTATTTCCAAGGGTGATGTTCTAAACCTTTATTGACCTCTCAGCACGCTTGAAAGCAGTTGTGCACTTGGAGACAAAATCCCCCTTTTCCATGACTGGGGTTTGTACTTGTGCATACCCACCTGCTTAATATACTACCTGCACCCATACTAAATCTCTTCCACAATGGGAAAAGTATGCCTCAGAACACAACATGAACAGGATTTGTACGTGTGAATCATCTCCTGTTTATTTGAAACTAAGGTAGGCCGCACAGGGTAAGGAGCCCTGGACGAAGATACAGTAGGGTCGTTTAACGTACTGTACTTTAAAA
This sequence comes from Percopsis transmontana, assembly GCA_025447815.1. Lineage (NCBI taxonomy): Eukaryota > Metazoa > Chordata > Actinopteri > Percopsiformes > Percopsidae > Percopsis > Percopsis transmontana. Next base: position 411,367 of record JAOEHI010000018.1, read on the forward strand.
TACTGCGCATTACTACTAAGTTATTAGTAGTTTCTAATTACTAAGTTATACAATAAAAAGAAGTGGCACTGGCCCGGAGCAAACATGAAGCAGGTTATATCATTCTCTAGCCTTCCTCTGGGTTGAATTGACCTATTTTAAACCTGATGAATATATTATTAATAATATTATTAAGAAGAAGAAGAAGACATACTCTACACACAGAGGGTCCTTCTTTAGCTCTATAATTTTCTAGGAATCTGTCACCAAGCTAGGACTTTAATGAGACAATATTTCAAAATTTTGCTCTATCCAGTCTGACCTAACCTGTGCCTCAACAGTTTTGTAAATTTACATGGAAACACATTGGTGTTGTAAATCTGCACTCCTATGATATATCCTGTAAAAAAAATTATAATGTAAGCTCAAATGCTCACTATCTCCCAATTCCAAATCTGAATAACATACAGTATCTGAGAACTGCTATATAATGTGACAAAGCAAAAAAACACAAACCTCTGCTATCCCAGAAAGCCCTTCACTGGCCATACAGTGTTGCATCACAGCTATTAAGTGTGTGTTATACACAAGACTAACAAAACTACTTCATTCCGTAACTTTGTCATACAATCCTCATCATAATCATGCTCATTCACTAAATGTTTGGCTTATAACATAAACTATCATTGTGGTAAATTCTACTATTTGTAAGGTACTTGCAAGATACTATAGGTGAGGCTGAAGAACTAGAGCTTTATTTTACAATTAGAATAACACACTGTCCATGTTCTGTGGGTTAGCAACACTAGTTCTCTGTGCATCTCTGATTTTTTATCTGAAAATTCAGCTCCTAAACACATTTTCTCCTGCCTCAGAAAAGTGCATTCTTATTTGGTGCAAACCTTGCTTTTTGACATTCATACTGCTTTGATCATATGTCTTCTTGAAATGTTGTTGGGTGACCATTATATAGCTCTATGTGGAAAATTTAGAAATACTACATGGGTAAGAGAACAATACGACTATATCAAATTGCATTTGAAAACTGATTGGTCCTCTGTTCTTAAATGGTGCATTCAGTTTCTTTGATTTACCCTGTTTTTTTTGGCTGTTTCAAAATGGCTGAAATTAAGTCTTTAAAGTGTCACTCTCTCTGACCTGGCCCAACAGGAAAATTTAAAGGCACATGAGAGTGGCCTTCTCTTGATATACCACAAATTAAACAACCCAAATAATACATCGTAAAAGTGCGATCCCCATCTGCATAACAATCACTCACAAGGGATGGACAGGCTTCCATTGCTACATTTTGAAAAGGTCACTGCCCTTTCCATCACTCTGTGATATTATACAGATAATAGAATAAAAGGAAATAGAATTGAATACTACAAATATCATAGCTCCTCTAAACATTCTCCTTAAATGCATAACCAAACAGCATTCAGCTCAGTGTCATCATTTTCAATGTTATCGCAAAATATATAATTTATTTAACACAAACTCTACTGGTACAGAAATGTTTGTCTTACTTGTATACTTGAAGACATACAACCAAAGACATTGGCAGGGACTTAAAAACAAAAGTGGAACCATAACATCCAGCATAGTTATAGTTAGAATAGAAACATCATCCCTTTGACTGGTACCTGCGTTGACGTTCACCAAAGCATAGACGCAGCCAAACAGTAGCTACCTATCTACACTATAGTGCATTCTTCACATGTAGGCTGGCTAAACATACTAGTAACCACTTGCAACTCTCCATTTCAGCAAAGAGTCCCAAGCTAAAAGGCAAGCGTCATGCACCAACTATGCTGTTGGAGTCAGGGAGCAACATTTCAGGAATGGTATAAAGAAGCCACTCGAGGCACCACCTAGCACTTCACAACAGCGAGGAATTTAAACAGTTTAAACAGTTGTTGTAGCTATTGAGTCAATCCAGATATTATACTATAGCAATGAAGAGTGAGTGTGTTCTTTCCAAGTAATATGTCATGGAAAAGAAAGCCTCACCTCACAGGAAACGTAAAAGAAAATCCTACCCAATTTTAAACACTGTGTATACATTCTAAACACCAGAAGCTGTTTTGCCTTTGAATAATTCCGGAGTTATTTTGCACTGATTAGCAAGGGTTTGGCACTTGTTTTGGCCCTTTGAAATTTGACACTTTCCTGTAAAGAAATGTATTATTTCTGTGGTAAGCTTAATTATTATCCGAATGCAACCCTGTCGCCAATGAAGTAAGTAACAATCTCCACTAATAATATATTGTGACTTAATATATAAGCCTATATTGCATTATTTTTTCACTTTCAGAAAAATTATGTCTGCTCTGTTAAATGTGGTACATGTATGCTGTTTAGTGTGACAATAGAATTGCTTAAAATGTAATTTTGTAATCAAAGAGAATGCCATCGATATATGGCCATTCTTAAAGCATAATTATAGAAAATGTTTGATAAACTAGCTGTTTTCTGACTGTATCCCGGGCCAAAAAATGGCTTTAGCAACTGAGCTCATTCTAAACAGAAAAAAGAATCATGGTAAATATTCTAACAATAACACACAATTAACACAAACCCCAATGATTGGATGTGTCTTGGATTTCCTGTAACAGAATATAGTATAGTGAGGATTGCAGCAAAGGCGGTTGGGACCAGTGTCATGAGACAGCAAAAACACTTTTAAGAAGCAGAGAGCAGCGCACACCCTCACTGTACCTCCTGCATGGAACAGATGAGAGGGGGGGGAGGGGGGGGGGGGACTAGCAGAGCACCATACAAGGCTTAGAATTCAATCTTGCAGGCAGGGAAGGACTCGTCCTGCATGACCACAGTGCTGCTGGACGCCAACACCATAATGTTGAGATCCTGCTGCTTCTCATGGGTCTGTTGGTACCAGTCCCTGGTTACCTCTGTGTCATGGGTGGGGATTAACGTCACCTAGAAAGAAGATAAGGTGAGATAAACATGGCGATGGTTGACATCTGTCAATCAGAAATTCTCGGAATTCATAAGAGCTTGGTGAGAATCCTAAATGAAGAAGGAAGTTAATACTAAAAGTTGTTGTAATGCTAAATGTCATTTGACAGCAGAAACATTAAATTGTGATGGTATCTTTTCTACCTGTTACAGACTTTGCTTGAGAAGATGACAATACCTTTTCACACAGAAAATATGAAACTTAAATGGGTGGAGAAGTACCTGCATATTTGTGCCCCATTGAGCCTTTCCTTCCAACAGGGCATCCAGAACACCACGGCTGGGCTCTCCACTGCCCGGGTCGTTCCCACTTACGACATAATACGCAGCCCTCACTCTCTTAAAGAACTCCTGGTCCACGTTCTTGGCACTGCAGTGATTGGGCACATAGGCCAGGTCTACATAGATGGGTGGTCCAGGGGGAACGACTGAACTAGTTTTCTGTGAGTTGTTACCTGGAACACAACAAGGATGTAAACCAAATTAGTGTCCTAGTACTAGAAAGACCAAAAACACTCATCAATCGGCAGCCAGCGATTTAAAATGTAATCATAAATGAAATTGAATTAAATGTTATCATGAAAAAAATAAAAAATTAATCCCATCTATTTTACTGGTATGTTTATATAATATTTAAGTGTAAATAACTTCAGTTAGTATAAATATAGTATAAATTAAGAATAAATTAAGTGTAAATAGAGATTGATAAAACCTAGGAACTGTAGCTTAAACTTTCTGAAATATTGCACTATAAACAAATATGAAACATCTTAAGATAAAAACAGACCTGAACTGTTCTTGACGCCATTCACTAAAACTTTTCCTGGCATTTGGATCTCACTCCTAGAGCCTTGGGTCTCAGACATCTTGAGCAGCCTGGAGCTCCTCTCTGGGTCCCTCCTCTTCAGAGAGGCTGAACGGGGCGAGGTAGAGTCCTTGGAGGTCTGCTTCACCGGGGTGGTGGACCTCTTCCTGACCTCCCCCTTCCGTGCGGGGGAGGCTGACTTGGGTTTGCTCTTTCTAAGGACCTTGGTGGACTTGTGCTCCTTCTTGAGAAGTTTATCTGCACTGCTGTGGTCATTGAGAAGAGCCTCTGGGTCTACCATGCAAACATCAGGGCTTGGAGGATGGGGGGGGTGGTCCTTTAAGGGTGCAGGAGGGGGGTCGTGAGCCTTTTCGGTTGACCTAGGTGATGGAGGGGGGTGGCCTCCGGCAGCTCCAGAGCCAAAAAGTTTGTCCACAGGCAAATGTTCAGTGTCTTCATCAGAGTCCAAGTTGCCTTCCGCCGTAATAGATGGACACTCCTCAGTCTCTGGAGGAACATCCGAATCAGACTGTGATGGTATTGATTCGCTTGCTGAAGTTGGAGGTGTCTCCTCTCCAGCCAATGTCACACACAGCCCCGAAGACATGGCACCAGGTAACGGGTGTGCACCTTGTCCAGCATCACCATGATGGCCCTGAGCATGGTGATGCCTCTGCTTGTGTGACCTCCTCTTTACAGAGTGTTGTTCATGATCATCCTCATCCCCATCTCCAGAACTTTCACTTTGTCCTTCTTCATCACCTTCGTCGCTGGAAATCTGTTGGGGGCTAGGGTTGATGAAGGACGGAGAGAGTTCACCTTTGCGGTGTTTATATTCACAAGAAGAATAGCTGGGGGGTGAGAAGGAGGCGGACGAGGCTCCTGTGTACAGGTCAGAAGGACGATTGGATGGTGCATCAGCTTTTCCAGATGCATCTTTTAGGGGAGGGCTAGCATGACCAGTGGCCATCCATTCCATCACTTCCTCCTCATCGTCACCATAACCTGGAGGCGGTGCACTCGGGTAGTCATCAGGCCTCTGTAGGAGTTCCCAATCAGATATGCTACTCTTTCTTCTTACAGCCATCCTTTCTTGTGGCATTTTATCATCTACATTTTCTGCCTCACCTTTCTTACTTGCCTCAACTCTATCACCTTTCTTCGGTTCAGTTGTGTCTTTATTCTCCTGTACTTCTTTGAATGCTTCTTGCCTCTTCTCTAGTTCTTTATTATCTAGAATGTCTTCTTTAACAAACTCCTCCTTTTCATCATTCCTGCTTCCTTCTTTTTCCTTAGATTCTGACATCTCAGTAGGTGGTTTAATTTCTCTGTCTTTCTTTTCTTCTTTGAATTCTAACACGGTGTCTTTTGTTTGTTCTTCCTTCTTTATTTTGGACTGGTCTGAAATAGCGCACAAGATTTTTGTAGTATCACTTGGTGCTTCATGTGGTTGAGCTTGAAAACCACATGAAGCTGGCTTTTGTGTCGGTATCACCACATCGGGATGAGATACTGCACCAGTAGAAGTTATTGTGACAGTTTTTGTCTCGGTACTATGTATCCTGCTTTCTACCCCATAAGATTCAGCTATGGATGAATTTGCCTCTTTAGTTGCGGTTGTGGTTCTGTGACATTCAATCTGACATGGCAGGGTACTGTCTTCCATTTGAAATGTATAGGACTCCCTGTTTCCAGCTGGTTCTTGGGACCCTTGGTAATCAGCTCTTTGCAGAGGAGAGACATCAAAAGGTGTCCCTGTTGTGGAAAATGTGTCTGCCAAGTTAATTTTTTGCGCACTTTGTATAGATGGAGTTGCAGTAGAGGTTGTAATTTTTGTCTCTAGTGTATAAAACACATCAGAGCTCTGCTTTTTGTCCATGTCCATGCTAGAACTAATTTCTTGTTCTTGTTTTGCCATTTCTTTGGCCATGGCAGATACTGGAGACTTTGTTTCTGTTGATGCAGTTGCTGATGCAGTTGCTGATGACTTGTCAGACACGTCCATGCACTCATCCATCTGAAGAGTTCCAGAATACCTTTCCTCTTCGACTAATGATGCATCAGAGCCTCTTTCAGGAGAAGAACTTGACATTGACATAAAAATCCCTACCTCCTGCTGGAATTGTTGACTAAAAGGAAGAGAAGCTGAAGCTGATGAAGTGTAACTATGTACTGCAGATGAATATGTTGACGAAGTGTATGTCATCCTAGTGTCTGTGTAAACATGTGCAGAGGGCTCTTCACTGTGTTCTTCGATATTTGATGTCTTCTCATCTGGCCTCAGCATTACCTTTTCTTCAACAACAACTTGCATATGGGTGTCTTCCTTATCCTCCTTCATTCCTATGAGACTGTCCTCACTGTAAGAATGTTCCGATTCAGAGGGATATTCTCCAGAGGCACTAGGTCCAATATCGGCATAGCTTCCTGTTAGCAGTGGTGGGGCAGTAGCTGTAGGTGTGTACAAAGACTCTGCACTGTCAGGAAGCATAGCAATGCTTGCTGATCTACTTGTGCCGCCCTCCTTTGCCAAAAAGCTTTGTTCTGGTGATAGAGAGACCTTGTTGGTAACTTCTTTCTTTGACTCTAATACTTGGTGTGATGTGACATCCTCAGGTACAGATATCTTTTTGAGAAGCACAGTTTCAGTTTCATCCTTTACTTCTGTGACTTCACTTTTCATTGTTTCTGTAAGTTTGGGGGAAGTTGAAAATTCTGATGTGGTTGAATAGATTTCATCCATTTTGAGAGGACTTAGTTCAGGTGATGTTCGGTGAGTCCTTTGAACTTCACTGACATTCATTGTTTCAGGAAGTTTAAATGTGGCATCATGGGATGTAGGTGTGCAGTATTCATCCATTTTGGGAGGACTGGATTCCTGTGTCTTTTTTTCAGCATCTTCAGTCTTTGTCTCAGGTAGTTGGTAAGTTGCTGCCTCATGTGTTGAAGTTTTGTCCCTGTCGAGAGAACTTGTCTGAGGGTAAAGGGATTTCTCATCCATGTCCTGCTTTTTAGAAGTAGTTGCATCATCAGCCTCTGAGACTTCACTGTTCTTTTCCTCAGAACTTTCAGATGAGTGGGATTTTTTGTTTGAATCCTCTCTCTCTGGCAACATGGAGATGGATGTATCCTCAGAGGTACGTCTGCCCATTTCTTTTTCAGATTGCTCTCTAGCCCCTTTCTCCATATCCACATCACTCACATCGTCCTCCTCATCCTCTTCCTCATATTCCTCATCATCATCATCATTGAAATCTTCCCCTTCGACAAGTAACCTTTTATCTACCATGCTATCCAACCCGTCTTTTCTCTCCGGATGGTATATTGTGGCTTTACAGGCGGCAGAGCAGGCAATTTGACTGTTGTCAAATGTGAGAACATTGTCATCTATTTGATGTCCAGAAAACGAGGCAACAGGAACAGCACTGTAATCACTTGATGCTTCATTCTTCTCTGCAGATGAAACCTGGGGTAAAATGTCTTTCTCGGCTGGCGAGTATCGACCTGATGGAGATAATTCTTCTTCTGCATCTGAGATTTCCATTTTCTCTTTCAGGGACTCAGCAGAAGACTTGTCTCCCTTTTTCCCTGGGGTCTTCTCATCTGAGAACTCTCCAAGAGGCATGGCGATAGATGAGGCTTGGGTACCAAGGTCTGATTGGCTCAGTAAAGGAGAGGGTGTTTCCTGTCTTAATGACTGATCTGACATACTGGTAGAAATTGCATCTGTGTCCTTTTCTTGTGTAGTCCCTATTTGGACGGCTGATCCATCCTCTTTCTCTTTCTCTTTCTCTTTCTCTGATTTCTCAGATTTATCCTCTTTAAGACTGAAGGTGTAAGAACAGGACTTAGCAGCAGCTTGCGTCATTTTGTTATCTTGCACCCCTGTGGCTGAAAAGCTCTTTTCAGCTGAAGGTGTATCTGGCCTATCTTCTCTTACACTCTCTTCCTCTTGACCTTTCTCTCGGTCTTCATATTCTGGGGAGGCACTGTGTCTGTGATGGCTGCTTCTTTCACTTTCTGAGAGGGACACTGGGCTGTAGTCAACCCTACTAAAGGACAGTGGTTCTTCTTTATACTGATCATCCAGGAGAAACATGGCCCCACCACATTCCGTTTCACTAGTTTTCCTATTATCATCTATGCCAATGTTAGGAGGATGATCAAACCGTGGGGAAACTTCACTTTCTACTTGGGAATCGGAATCGTGATCTTTTGGGATAGGTTTTTCATATGGATCATACTTTGATACACCAATGTCTTGCTTTTCTTCTTCTAGGCTTCCCTCAGCCTTCTGCTTTTCGGAGCCCGCTTTTTCAACAGCTGCTTCTTTTGCAGTTGCGCCTTCTGATTTTACTACGCTTGCATGAACAACATCCTCTTCTTTATCCAATGTAAAGTATGCACAAGGCTGTGGTAGTCCTGGCGAAGCTGCTTCTCGCTCTCCTTCCATTTCTCTCTCTGCTTCTTTGCCAGGTTTCTCATGCTCTTTTTGAGAATCATGCTTTGTTGGTTCAATAGAAATAGACGCTGAGCTCAGCTGAACTGGTACTGATTTCTCAAGTTGGGGCGTTTCGTCAATACTGGATTGGCTCACAGTGCTTAAAAGTGTTGAACTCTTAGGTGCACTGTCAGTGCTTGATAATGTAGATGTCTGCATTTTCTCTGCAGGTGTGGACTCTGAGATGGGTGCATCTTTACATCTAGAGTTATCTAAAGCGGCTTGTTCTGTAAAAATAATCATGCTGGAAGTTGATTCCCCCTTTGCCGTAGCAACAAGAATGGATGGCTCTGGCATGGGAAGTGGTGCAATAGTGGTGTCTTCCTTCATAAACTCCACATTTGTTTCAGATGACTTTCTTGGTTCTTTTCCCAACTCCTTGATGTCTTCGTCAATAGAGGGTTCTTGCATTGTAAGAGTAGGTATAGTTTGAGGTGAGACTACTTTTTCCTCACTAGACATCTTCTGTGAAGTTTGAGAAGACAGAAGGCCTGCAGAGGTGATGTCATGTTCGTTTTTCCTAGGTTCAACCGACAAAGGTCGGGAGCCCGCTCCACCCATGCAAATGTCCTCCTCCTCTTCTTCCTCCCTGTCTTCGTCAGAAGAATGGACCACAAATGGGGGTTTGTAATCTGATTTAGATGCTTTCATTGGTTCCCCCAACCCTATTTGTGCAGACTGTTTGATGGCCTTGTCTAGTTTGTCTTTCTCTTGTAACTCCTCTTTCTCCCACTTCTCCTTTGTGTGGTCAGCTTTATATGAGTCATGCTTTTCTTTCTCAGTCATCTCATCCATATCTGCGCTATCATCCTTATCTTTAAAGATTTTTTCTTCAGCTTTTTCACACACATATATTGTATCCTCTTTCATTTCATCTTTGGTATTTTCTGTCTCATACGTGTATTCCTTTTCTTGTTCTTTCTCCATCTTCTGTTCTTTTGTAAGTTCAGCTATGTGAGCATCGTCTTTTTCTTTTTCCATCTTCACTTCGTGAACGCTGATGTCCTCAACTTTTTTGTCCTTATCCTGCTCTTTCTTTTCTTCCTGTATTGTTGTTTTGTCATCACTTGATTCAGTTGCATAAATATTTTTACAGGCCTGTTCATCTTTAGATGGTGAAGAGATAAAAACCTCTCTTTTCTGTTCTTCCATAAGCTTATCATCAGTGTGTCCACCTAGCTCCTTAGCAGCAGTCAAATCGCTAATATCCTTTTGAGTCTTCACCTCTTTAGATGGTTCAGCAGCAGAATGATCTTTCTCTTTCTCATCCGTCTTGGGTTCAGAATCAAGAGTATAATCTTTTTCTTTTTCCTTTTCCTCTTCTTTGGTGCTATTTGCTAGAGCAGAGCTCTCTTTAACAGTCTCCCCTTTTATTACAATGAACTCTGCATGGCAATAATCATCTTTAGGAACTTCCTTCTCTTTTTTGATGGACTCAGGTTTCACACTTTCATCTTTGTCTTTCATTTCCTCCCTGATAGTTTCAACTTTTGATTCTTTCTCAATGATAGCAGAACACTCAAAATCAGACATATCACTCTTTTCAATCTCTTTTTCCTTTTCGTCTTTGCTCTTGATGGATGTATCATCTTTCTCCTCTCTGAGGGGTTTTACTTCATAGGCTGTGACTTCATCATCCATCTCCCATTTGTCTGTTTTTACATCAAAAATAACCTTTACCTCCTCCTTGGTGTGTTTGATAGCAGAAAAGTCATCTTTACCCATCACTACCTCGTCCTTGACGGGTGTGACGGTGGAAGTGTCCTCAATCATTTTCTCCTTATCCCCCTTAGTTGACTTGGCGACACAAATGTCATCTTTACTTTTTTCTTTTATGCCATTGCCTTCTTCCTTGGATGCTTTGACAGAAGAGAAATCATCCTTAGTCATCGTTGAATCTTCTCCTGTTTCTTCCCCCATTGCTTCTTTCATGATTGGTTTAGCAGCAGTGTCATCTTTAAATTGGTGTTTTCCCCCTATGTTGGTTGTTATCAGGGTAGAAGTATCACCTTTACTGGTAAATATATCTACTTTTTCCACCTTAGTAGGTTTGATAGTAAAAGGAGATTCAACACTTGTCTCAAATTTCTTTTCTTCTTCAATTATTGACTGAACAACTGAATCATCCATAATGACATTTTCAGAGGTCTTGTCTGTTTTTGTGTCTTTCTCGTCCCTCTGTTCTTCCTTAATGTGTTTGATTTCAAAAGTGTCATGCTTTTCTATCTGTTGTTTTGCCTCTAAATCTTCAGTGGTTTTAATGTCAGAGGTCGCGTCCATTACTGTCACCGATGTCTTCTCCTTCTTGACAGCCAAAGTAACAGACGTGTCATCTTTTTTAATCTGTTTTTCCTCAGTTGTGATGGGTTTTACGTCAGCAGTGGGGTCCTTTTCAACCCCCTTTTTCTCATCATTGATAGGTCTAGGATGAAAACTATCATCCTTCTCTGTAGGTATTTCCTTTTGCGATTCCATAGTAGCCTTTGGGCTATCACCTTTTAGTATCACTCGTTCACTCGTCTCTTTCATAGGCTTGGTATCAAAATCCTCTTCTGGGGCAGGTTTCTGCTTTTTCTCATCCATCATTTGTTTGACTTCCAAGGTTTCATCCTTCCATTCTGTCTTCTGTTGTTCTTCTTTAATTGCTGCAACTACAGCTTGGCCATTGTGATTGCCATCATCACCATCCTCCTCGTTGTTATCATCATCCAGGAAACGTCTTTCCTGCTCTGGAAATGTATCTGACATTTTGTATCCTTTCTGATGATGCCCATTATCAGTTGCTTCTTCACTGTGCTCAGGTATTGCTTTCCCACTAGAAATATCCTCAGTGACAGAATCCTTGCTTAACATGGGTGTCCCAGCTTCACCTATCATAGACACAGCAGCAAGAGGAACTGTGTCGTCCTGATTGTCTTCATGTTTTGGCAGGGATGAAGGGTCTTGTTCTGGCTCTTTCATGACCAGAGCCTCCTTTACATCCTTCTCAAATGGCTTATCTAAACACGCATGTTGAGCTGTTTTCTGTATATCAACTTCCATTTTTGTTTCATCTTCTATTTCTTTTGCATCTTTATTTTTTTCTTCGTGTTTGATTTTGGTAGCTACATCAAGGCCTTGTGACTCCAATTCCGGGTAGCTCTTCATTCGCTCTTCCACTGGTGACTGCCTAAGTGGAGAATGAGCTGCGCTAGGTGGGCCAGAATGTGTGGGCGAAGCCATTTTTACAGTGCTGTCATCTGGGCTGAAACAACGCTCTTCACTCTCTGAAGTGATTGAGTCAGCGCCAAAAGGTTTGGTAGGCACTACAGAGGACATGTCGTTTTTAGCAGCCAAAACAACATGTTCCTCTTCAACTGGCAGCTGGATCTGTTTGGTGTCCTGGATGGGCTTTGAAACGGGAGACACTGAGCCAGGGAGTTTTTCTTTGTTTTCATCCGGAATTATTTGGAGTGAAGCATAGCTCTCTTGGAGGTTTTCGAGTGAAATGTCAACATTCGGAGTTTGGTCTTCATCTTCTTCCTCCTCCTCCTCTTCACTATGAGCTTCAGGAACCTTGGCACCTGGTTTTATTTCAGAGTCACCACGCTGTGAGTCATCAGATGGTGACTTGAAGCACTTGTCTTCCTCCAAAGACGAAGGTGGTGAGATGGTGCTGGCCGAGTGTGGGAACTCCTTTTCATGGGTGGCTTCAGTTGGTGTGGACATTGGAACAGTATTTATAGTATCCATAACTAAAGAGCTTGTAGCTATTTCTTCAATCTGAGGCACAATGGCAGATGCCACGGATTGATCCTCAGCAAGAGATGTATGTAAGGATGACATTTTGTCATACTCTGTGATGGATGTCGCAGAAGACACATGCTCTTCCTCTGCCAGTGGAGCGGTGATAATGTTGGTGAACACTGATACGGGTTCGTGTACACCTGGTATAAAACCTTTATCAGACAGGGCTGCTGCTTGCATCTCTCTCATGCCATGAATATCTACAAAGGAACCTGTCTGATCTGGGACAGAGATATCATACGCACCAACATCATATTGGAGATGTGGTATCCTGTCCTCTGCCTCCTCGTGAATCTCCTCATCGGAGATGGTCTGTTCTGTTTCCGAATAGCCAGGAATAGTCTCGTCTTGGATGTAGGAAAGTGGTTCTGCGGCTGCACCTCCTTGAGCTATGGAGGTTATGGGAGCTGTGGCTCCTTCCACATGTGACAGGTAGCCTTCCTCATCAGCTGTAGATGTAGGCTCAGTTGCTTTGCTTTCAGTGGCCTGGCCCATGTGTTCTTCTGCCATGTCTTCAGATTTGACATTGATTTCTTCATCTGCTATTACATCCAAATCTTCTACTTCCTCCAGTTCAGCTTTTTCAACCACCTCCTCTTCCTCCTCCTCTCCCTCGAAGTGAGCCATTTTAAACTGCCTTACTTCCACTTTTTCCATTTCTTCTACCTCATGTTTCCTGTCCAGTACATTGTTTTTTTCCTCCCTCCATTTTGCTTCATCTTCCTCCTCTCCTATCCCCATATCTTCTTCCTCGTCTGTTGCTTTCCTCTGAACAGTCTGGGATTCCTCCTCCTCTTCTTCATCCTCTTCATCCTCAATGGCTGCTCCCTCATCCTCAAACTTTTCTGCTTCCTCCTCTTGCTCTTGTGTTGATTCTTTGTCATCATCATCAGCCTCAGCTTTCAATTCTGAAGATAAAACCTCCTTTTCAGGAGCCTTAATGTCGAATGGCATAGTTTCTTGAGCTTTCTCCTCCTCTTGACTGGGGCCTGGTGTTTTGGGGTCTAATGAAACCTCAGTAGTTTCAGGTGGCTCTGAAGATACAACATCAATTTGTTCGGTGTGTTTAAGTTCCTCAAATTCCTTGGTAAGGTCTTCTGGAGTGGAGGGAGCCGTTAGGCTTTCGACAGCCCCATTCTCTATTGGTTCAGGCTGTACTGTCTCAGCTGTTGGCTCCTCTGGCTTTAGTTCAGCATACTCTGCTGTGGTTGGTTTCACTTTGCTAGTTTTGGCTTTGCCCGACACTTTAGCTTTATGTAGTGTCTTTCTTACTTCCGGTGTTAGGGGTTTTAGGTCAGGCTTTGTCATTTTTCTCAGCTCAGGTTTTGAAGTCTCCCTTTTCTTGTCCTCTTTGGATTTGGTATCTTTCTTATCGTCTTTTTTAGCTGAGTCATCTTTTTTTACTTTCTTAACCTCTTTCTTTTCCTTGTCCTTCTTCTCATCCGTTTTCAATGTTCTTTCCTTTGAATGTTTTTTCATGGCTTTCTCTTTTAGGAGCTTTTTCTTTTCTGGCAAATCCGTCTTGGATTTTATACTTTTGGTAGTCTTTTTCTCCTCTTTTTTCTCAACCTTATTTTCCTTTACCGAGTCACTCTTTGCCTCAGTGGCAGCTGAAACATCATCCTGTCCATCGATGTCTTTCTTTAAGGGCTTTGCAGTGGTCTTGGGTGAGGACTTTAGGCTTTCTTTGCTGTCCGTTCTTTGTTTTAACTTGGTTTGTTTTATGACAGAGGGAGGAGCTCCTGTAGTAATGTCTTTTTGTGTGGCTACAGGATAGCGCAAGAAGTCAAGGTGCTTCAATTTTTCTAGGCCCTCCAGTATCTTGTTTTGTGGTGCATTTCCAGGGAAGAGCACCCTGACAATCTTTTCTGCAGGGTTGGCAGGGAGCCAGACAACTAAGGCAGTAACTGAAGTCAGGTAGGGCACAGATATTTCACCCTCCTTTCCATTAGGGAGCACAATACCTGTTTTGGCTTTGCTGTTGCCAGCCCACTTCTGCATTAAAAACTGCATTTCCTTACTGTCCTTAACAGGGTTTAGTACATACATGTCCAACTTTCCTACTCCCATCTTATGAAACAGGGTGATGGGCTCAATAGTGTTACTGACGACTCGAAAGAGGGGCTCTGGCTTGATTCCCAGTTTGTTAAGGTACTGCAATGTGAGTGAAGCCTCTTCAATGCTTCGCTTGACTTTGAGATTTGATTCTGGCATACGCAGCTTCTCTGGTACATTGAAAAACACCACACCTAGCTCTGGAGAGATCAGGTTCTTCATCCACTCGCTGTAATTGGTGGAGCCTTGAGACTGCTCCTCTTCTTGTTCTGCAATCTTTCTCTGAAGGAGCCCATTGATGCCTGGGAGATTGTCGGCACCAATGTGTGTGAGCAGAATGGAGTCAATGCGGTCCAAGTGACGCACTAGCTTCCAAAAGCAGGATCTTCGTTCGGAGCCTCCATCTACTAAGATGTTAAAGCCATTCACAGCAAAGAGGGCAGAGTCTCCCCTCCCGCCTGGAAAAATGTAGCAGCAGGGCTTGGACAGTTTCAGGAAGCCACCAGAGGTAGGCGGTTCCAGGAGGTCAAATGGTGAGGGGACATCAACTGTCTCAGAGATATACTCTGTGAATTCAGTGACACCCTCCATTTTGTGCACTGTAGGCTCGGGGTTTAGTCTATATTTCAGGAATTCACGCAAATGCTGTTGTTGTCCCAGAGAGCTCCAGCCGACCTCCCCGCGGCAGGACACAGTTAGTGTTGCCTGCTGCTTGGGGGCTGCTGTGCCCAGTAAATCACTGACCTGCAGTAGAGACACAACCACAGTCATGATCTGTAACAGGGTATGCCCTTTACTCATGCCATAATTCATAGGCTAAGAATACTTAAACAAGTAAATCATATCTTATGAATTAGGATACATGTTCAGGGTGTATTGATTAATTTCACTGTAAAAATGGTACCTGTTTAAATTAAAAATATTAAATATATAGCAGGACACTGAAAACATATACCATGTTAACCAAAATGATCAAGTTAACTACAAACCTCTTAACTCTGAACGGTTGTTACACACTTTTAATTCTATATTGTCATTGGTGTTGTACTAAGGTGATGATTATAAATGGGGACTTACACCAGGACCAGTCAGGACTTGAGAAAAAGTATGGTAAGTGAAAACCCCAGTTTGAAGAAGCAGGTCACCGTGGTCCGAGCTCTGGCCGCTCAGGACCAGAAGCTTCTGTCCTGCTGAGTCTGTGACAAGAGACTGGATCTGGGACAGCGTCACATAAAGAGAGAGAGCGTTGGGGGGAGTAGATTACAAAAATAGAAATGGAATGAAATTACCAAGAAAGGCAATGTCACTTTAGTTTGGCAAGTTTGTAGTTTGTACCAACCTAATTTCCGGTAAAAACAACAGAAATTTTAATTTAATATCTGGTTAGTGTGATTGGGTAAGTACTGTATATACTGTCTTCACAATATCTATTTTTTTTAAACTACCTCTGATACAACTGTATCCTTTGAAGGGTTGACGAGGACAACAGTCTCTAAGACATCACTTCTATGATGAAGAGTCCTTTGTCCTGTTGGAGAAAAATAACATGGATGAAGAAGCCTCTCATAAAAATCTTTCCATGTAGTTGTTTTAGTAGTATGAGATCCGAGTCATCTAGACATTATGGTTGGCTGTGGTCAATATTCTTAGACACTTAGCAGTCTGCCTCAATCACTTCCTGCTGGACAGCATCCAATGTTGATCTGTAAATGCCTCTTTGAGTCAGGGAGATTTACTATACTGCACTTTGCATCGTATGTGGGGCATCACTATATAAAGCCTGGAGACCCACTTTTGCACAACACAAGAACAAAAGTTGGAACAGGAAATAGGTCACTGATGTCTGCTGGCTGCAGCATTCAATTATTGTTATGAGCTTTTAGTTTATCAGAACAGTGTTTATATCAGTAAACATATGAGACATAAAGTGGAAAACAATGCATGGATTTAGAAACATTATTTTGCAGACTGTGTTATTTGCAAAGCAAAATGGATTCTAGATTTTAGAACAATGCAATGAATAATAACACTAATCCAAACAAAATAATTATGTGTCAGCATTTCATTCAGAGATGATTGTCACATTTCGCCTGCAGCGACACCAACGTTCTGACAGTAGAGTCTAGTACTGCAATAGAAGGACGGCAGTTATCCTGCTTTGCACTGGGATCTTCAGTTCATTCTCTGAGCTTGAAGTGGATTTATGGTCTGGCGAATTTTGTTCTCAATAAAATTCTATAAAATCAATATCTGCCTTTTTTTAAAGTCATGTCCGTGTGCATGATTAGGTATTGAGCAAGGCAACAGAGAAACAAATGAGCTGTCAAACGGCATTGGGCATCATCAAGACAGTCAAGGAAAAGAAGAAAACAATGAAAATAGGACTAGCTCTCATCGTTATGAGTCAGCCTTCATGTAAATGAGCTAATGGGTGCAGCTGTGCAGAGTGGCTGGTGACTGTAGTTTAACTCTGAGGGTGGAGCTGTATTAATTAGTTGTTGTACTGCAGAAAAAGAGACAGTAGCTCTGGAGATATCTGTGGCATGCCATTGCAGCGCTTAGAAACCAGCTGAACTCATACCAGATTGTGGCATAGTGGTTTCTTCATATTAAGCACAATGCCCACATTTAGAAATACCAGTACAAAACTGGACAAAGACCCCAGTTACATCCCTGAGGCAGGTGAGATGATGTGGTCCTGTTGGCATGTTGATGGACCACGTCTCACATTACACTGACCTGGTGACCCCCCCATCACCATTGTGGATATTAGAAAAGGATTTATTGCTGTAAGGTGTGACTGTGTGACAGCAGGATTGTGATTGGGATAAAGTGATTTAAAGGTTGGGTTGTCCACCATTGAGCTATACCCTCCACCAAAACACAGTACTGTGGAACAGAGCATTCTGGGATAGTAACAGAGAGGAGTTCACCAGGTTCAACAAATCTGCCCACAGACACACTCACTCACTCACACACACACACACACACACACACACACACACACACACACACACACACACACACACACACA
>JAOEHI010000018.1:428608-456710 GCA_025447815.1 Percopsis transmontana
TGTGGCAGGATAGACATTTTGGATAGTGGCTGCGCAATTTCTGAATCTGGGCGTCCGCCAGACCTGCAGAGATATGAGCCCTGTGGAAGAGCCCTGTGCCCGTGGAAGAGCCCTGTGCCCGTGGAAGAGCCCTGTGCCCGTTGTCATCGTTTAAAGTTGGCCTACAGCTCATGACTGCTGCCCACGAGTAGGCTATATGAATCTAGCGGCTAGCCTACAATGTTTTTTCCCCCGGTTAAGCAATGAGCGAAGGTTGGACGTGGGCCAATAGGATCCATCTGTTTGGTGAATAGCGTAGGCTATTCTCTGACTATATAGAGCACATTTAAAAGTAGGCCTAACGTGGTTGCACTGATTAGAGCCTGTATGCAAAGCAACGATCTCTGCATAGGTTACAGTATAAGCGTAGATGAGGCACCTATAATTGATTTCAATCAATCAAATCAACATGTTTAAGGATGTGTAAGGAGTTTTGACGGTAGAATTGTGTAAGATTGTTGCAAAAATGGCTAAACAATATGTGCAAAAAATTTTACAGAATTTGGGGGGCTTATTGCAATGCAATCTTATGCCAATAGGCTATGCCGTGTTTTTCTTGAAATTGATCGAGCTGCCATTATATAATTAAAAGACACAAATTCTTGATATTGGCAGGATAATTCTTAAACCTTCACTTTTCAGTTACAGTTCTTATCTCATATAGCTGCAATGGTTAAATACACCTTCAAAATTATGCTTAAACGTTTAGGTTCAGAGCTACAGGGTATGGCATGTAACCTATAGTCCACTGACTAAAAGTATAGAAATAGACCCATATCGGATTTATGTCCACAAATCTTAAGCTGTTATCGTATTGGCTGCGTTCAGGACGGTGTAACGTTCACTTTACGTTTCAATAAACGTAAACGCCAGTGGACTGAACGCCAGGTTACAAAACAGGGAGGAGTTGGGCTGTGGGTTGAACAACGTTCACATGACTATCAATAACAAAGCGATCGTTTGTGCTTTACTGCTATAGGTTGTTGTATTTCAGCTGTGCAGATCCACAAGATGATGGTAGATACAACCACCTCGGTCGGTGTTGTAGCACACTAAACCTGTCCCAATTTCTATCAAGGATATGTCCACAATGTTTGTGTCAACATATTTCGATTTTAAATGGCATGCATTTCATATTAGAATGAGACGGCATACCTTTCAGGTGATTTAAGATGGTATTGAACGCGATATTTGGTATGTAATAGTGATAATGACAAAAACTCACAAATATAAAACAATGAGCAACACTCGCCGCTCCAATTTAACGCAGCAAACGTTTTTGAAAGTTGCAAACATTTTCGAGGAATGTGGCGTTCAGTAAAAAAGTTCACTAAACATAGCAAACGTTCAGTCCACCATGAACTATTAAAAAAATCGGTAGCCGTGCCATTATTTTGTCGTGACGCCACTGGGTCTGCCGGCCAATAATATCGATTTTGGTCAGGTTTGCCGCGCGATATGCTGGAGTGGGCGTGTTTACATGGGGGTATTTGCACCGGGAGGACAATGGTAAAGTAAGAGAATTTCTTTCGAATCAGTATACTTATTAATGTTTTTTTTTTAACACACGCCATAAATGATCATATTCTTTTCTAAATACTATTAACAAAAAGCAGATGCATTGATGGGACGATAGTGCGTGCATTTCTCTCTTGGGCGGAGCATGCATTGTGTGCGAGGAATCTTGGAAGTAGAGCTAGCTTTATGCTAGCGCTGGCCGGGTGCATAGGGCAGGTTGCACGTTGAATCTTGACTTTTATTTACAGGATTCTAGTTTTGTTAGGCTGCTTCCCGAATAGCAGACCCGTGTCATTAGACTGACCCTACTGCTTGTCCCGATCTCATGGATCCTGGCGGAAACGAGTTGGAATCTAGCCTGCCTCAGTCAGAGAACCCGTGCCTGATCGTAGAAGACTCACAGCCAGATAGCGTTGCTCTGGAGGACGACCCAGAAAGTAGCTACCGTGCTTTACTATCCCGCCGCCTCTCCAACCTCCAGCCCTGTCCACATAGTCCAGTTCTGGTAAGCTGCATTCACCAATCTTGATTCTTATCCTCACATCACATGCATTTGCACTTTTCAAAATGCAAAAAATGAATGATTATCCGTAACATATTTGTAGCTTCTGCATTTACAAAGACGAGTTGCATCCTATTTCCAGGAAAAGGACATGGTTGTGTCCTCATGCATGCTCCTCAGACATCTAAACGTTAACATGTATTGGGTGTTCTTCAGCAATGGAATTGTGTATGACCTCAAAGAGTTTTAATTAAGCGTTGCATTGCACATTGGGTTCACCACTCCCAACTTTCTATTTCATTTCGACAACGTTATTAAAACACCATGTTGTTCAGTCATGTTGATGATGATTTTGTTTTCCCCAGGAACTGATTTCCTCACCGACAGGAAGCAGATGCTCTCAGACTGACAGCCAATCAGAGAGGTCCCAGACCAACAGTGTGTCCGGATCAGGTGCGTTCATTGCTCCGGATATGGGCCAGATATGCCTGTACATGTCACTCGAAGATGTACCTGCATTAAAAACTGTGTGATTTTTTTTTTTTTTTAATTCTTAGCCATTCCAGGGACCACCGATCCCAGTACTGCATTCCAGGAGGAGAGTCAAGTCCTAAACACCTGCCCTCTTCCAAATAAGAAGAAGTATGTTGGTCACCGGCCTTTTCAGACAATAATGGATTAGGCCAGACACTCAAGTGTTCTCATTCTGGCTGTTCTTCCTTCAGGTGTCTGTCAGAAGACATGGATTCTGGTGCTGACTCTACTACACATTGTGCTCAGTCTGAGGGTAGGGACCGTTTCTAGACATTAATGTTTACCCCCCTTGATTTGTGTGCAGAGTTGTGCTATTGGTGGTAGAAGCCAGCGTTGTACAAACATTGTTCTCTTTTCCATAGACCGTCACACACACCCTTTTATCCAAACTGTGTGTTTCAAACACCAACTGTAGTGGGAGGCTGACATTTGGGGATTTATGGGGAGCTATAACCCCCATAAATCTAAGTGAAACTACAAAAGCTCTCCCAAAATCACATGTTCTTCGACTGACTAGAATGTGTATTCCCAAATGTTTAGAGGGATCGTCTCAGCTTGGATTTCTTGAGCTCTCCCAGAGCCAGGTTCTGGGTGGCGAAGCCAGTAATGAGGAGGAAGAGAACCTTGTTGTCCCGCCGACAGACAGCGAGAGGCACCGCAAACTAGGTAACAAGAGTCTTATTGATAGTGGCTGCTATTTCTCCCTCTTACTTATCTTTGTGTCCGTTTGGGTACAGCGGCTCTCGCGTGTCATTGGGAGCGATGGAGAGAGCATAACCATGCAGGTCACAGTCAAAGCATTGCTTCTGCATCTATTATTCATCACTAATTTAGCGAAGCAGCCAGTGTCTGCTGCCGTGTTAATGTGTCCTTGAGCTAGCTTTGTCTTTAGACACTGCTGCCTTTTGCTGCCTATAGTGAAATACATATACTACGTGTATAGGTGTGTTATGCAAAAGGAAATGTAACTTATTACAGTGGAGGTAACGTGGTGAATGAATGGTTTGGGTTCATTATATCAGGGGTCTCGCCTTTTTGACTTGTGGCGCCTAAAAAGTTGTTGTTTGTTACTTTGTCGTTTGTAAACTATATCTTTTGGTAGCATAATGGCATAAAAATATGTACAGTGTTGAACTGTATGTACCTTTTTTATTAGGCGCAATCAGTCATTATTAGGCTGACTATTGGGAGAACTCCTACATACATTGTAAGCTTCACTGATGGTGGATGGTGTTATAACTAAATTTGCCCCTTGTTGTTATCACCAGCAGAACAAAACACAGATCCTTGCTCTTCTGGCTGTCAAGGCAGCAAATCGAGGTATGGCGTCTGTGTGATTGTTTTAAATGAAACCCTATGGGATTTACATGCTTTCGGCCGCTTCACAGTGCTGCTGTGCTCTCCTTCAGATCAGAGGTGAGCTCCAGCAGCTCATCGGCACCGCTCAGTCAGACAGACAGGGAGCTGAGAGCCCAGGCTCTGCTGCACTCCCAGGGCCTGCACAGCACCGGGGAGCAGGACCGGGACCGGCAGGAGGTCCCGTCGTCACAAGAAGACCTGTTTGACGCTGACAAGTCAGGTGGGTCAGTTATGGATGTCCACAGGGTTACAGTCAACGCTAACACTATGGAGATACACTGTATCACTGTATGTAGATTACTTAGTTTAGTCTTTTGATATTAAGTTGCTCAAATATGGTCTCGTTTATTTTTTAAATGACATCATGCCAGTGGTACGGTGAGGTGCTGAGCTGTGCAGAGTAAACCTCACTCCCCGACACCTTAAGATACGTGCTAGCGACAGACTAGGGCTAGTGCCCATTGGGTCTGAGCCTCCCTTGCTAACACGTCCGCCTCCCACGCCGGGGATCCGGGTTCGAGTCTGGGCGTGACTCGACTGGTTACACCATCAGCACAGCCACAAATACATTGGTGATTTCTAATTAAGGTTAGAAATGGTTTCTGTCATTGTTGTAAATTCCACCTAAACCCCATGCCTCTGTTCTCTATAGAAGTAGTTAATTTATGACCCCCCCCCGCATGTGTGCTGCATCTTCCAATGGAAAGATTCAGACGTGCCTAAATGTACCTCGTCCCTCCCTAGGTGCTGGTGTTGACAGCACAGTGTCTGAGCCAGACATCCAGGGTCAACCCACACTGACGCCAGCTCACTCTCTAAGGCTGCTCCATCTCTCTGGCCAGGACACTCTAGTGCAACAGAGCCTGTCCCAGTAAGTCACAAGACCCCACTGCAGGGCAGAGTCACGGCTTAATCCAGCACTTGTGATGTGATCAACCGCATTTTTATTATTGTTCTTTTCCCCCCTTTTTCTTTCTGTAGGAGCTCTGTAGGAGACTTTGTTGCCCCCACACAAGACAACCAGACACCGTTAATTGTTCCAAACTCACCAACCGGCGCAGATAACGAATATGGTAACTACACGGCATACATGAAGGGATTTTCCTGAATTTTCAGTTGATATTGGTATTTATCTGAGGAAAACGGCACCATCCATTTGTTTCCCTGGAGGCGATGAACCAATGGATACCTCACTGCCCCCAGAGGACCAGTCCACCGAAAAGGAAGAAGAGCCTATGGAAACTGATACACTCTCTAAGCCACACCCTTCCGCATCCACTCCTGTGTCCCAGAATTCCCCTGGGTTTGTTTTGGAGAGGACCCTCTCATTGCCGTCCCAGCCTGAGTTCTCTCACGTATGTGTAATATACTTTTGTAAACGCTGCAGTTATACCAACAACTTGTTAACATGTTTGCAATGTAGTGATATCTTTTGTTGAAACCAAAATCAGACTTGTTTGGGGGAAAAAAAGAAAATGAGTGGGGAAAAGTACTCCCGGCCTTCACTACCTACCAAGACGTACAGCCCAAACTTTGCAACAATTTTGTCGAACTATAGAATAGAAGTGTGTTTAGGCTTGTCCCATTTGACCAAATTTCAGACATGATATTATTTGCCATAACACATTCACTCAAAAGTGTTTATAAAACTGTTTAACAAAGCAGAGAAAAAAAACCTGCAATCATTGCTTAAAATATGCTACTTTAAAGCTGCTGTAGGTAGGATTTGAGAGTTGGCTAAAAAAGAACCAAAAGAGAGCAAGATTTTGAAAATCAACAACCAAAACCCCCACCTCCAACACCCCTGCTAGGCGCCATTGACAAACCTGTTGTAGCTGTGTGTGTGCATTCGTGTAATTGACGTGCAAGATACTGTAGATTCCCCAGAATTCCCTCGGCACGTTCAGAAATCTAAATGGACTTAATACAGAGGCAGGCGCTATCAACCAGAGCAGATTTTCTCGGCGAGCATTTCACTCACTGATAGCTGACGGGTGTCTGTGGCATTTCTAACAAATGACACTAAATCTTACTTACACCACCAAAAAAGGATTTGCACTTTAAGCTGCTTGTAGCTATCCAATTAAATATCTTGTGTTCTAAGATAAGATAGCGTAGCTAGCTAGTTTGATATGAAGTAATGTCATTGTTTTTTCCTCCGTCTCCAGGATGTATTTGTGCCGACCCAGAGCCAGGAGGCTGGGAGCAGCAGCAGCAGCGGCGCCCTGCAAGACCCACACAGGGAGACGGGGCCGGGGCCGTCCTCGTTGCAGAACCAGGGCAAACCCCCTCCGTCTGTAGAGTCAGCTCCTTTCACACTGGCCTTGCAGCTCACCGTCAACACGGAGACCAGCAGCCCGCCTCAGCAGAGACGCGGGGAGGAGGAGAAGGAGGAGGAGGAGGAGGAGAAAGAGGAGGACAGCCAGGCCACACAGATAGACGGACTGGACGGGCCGCTCTGTGTCGACAGCAGCGACTCCGCCACACCCCGCTCCAGGAGCAACGGCACCCCGTCCCAGCCGAAAGCCGCCGCCAATCCCAAAACGTCCGCCATTCCCGACTCGCCGAAGTGCGGCGGTGGATCCCACCCGCCGCAGAAGCCCGATACTGTGAAGCCCGCCACGGCCGCGTTGAATGTACACAATGTGAGCGGCGGGACCAACGGGAGCCAAGCAGGGGCGGCTGAAGACGCGGCGTCCTGCTCCCAACCGAAGCATACAAAACTGACCGCCAACAGTTGTGCGCCGGGCGCTCCACCCAACGGCACGCCTGGCAGCCTGGCCTCTCAGCCGCTGTCTCAGGCTGTGTTCTCGCAGGCGCCTAGCGTAGAGCTCAAGGTGGTGGACAGTACTGCGCCTCCACGCGGAACAGAGGCCGCAAAGAGTCCCGCTGCTGACAGCCAAACAGGCAAAACCCTCAAGGATGACCGTGGTGGTGTGGTGATGGAGGAGGAGGAGGAGGAGGTGGTGGAGGAGGAGGAGGGAGGAGAGGGAAAGGGAGAGGAGAACACTGTGGGCCCTGGGGGCTCCAGCCTGGGCCTGGCTCTCTCCCAGAGCCAGCTGTTGTCTCCAGAGCCTATGGAGGAAGGTAGCGAGGGCATTGGGGAGGACGTTGAGGTCATTGTGCCGGAGGACAGTGGGAGGAACTCTCAGGTGGAGAAAGGGGCGTCGCTGCAGTCAAAGAGTGTCGATTCGCAGGTGGTGGGAGGCAACGTGTCCGTCTCCACCAATGGCCACGAGTCCCAGGCTCAGACCAAAGACATTCAGCCTCCCGATAGGCTCTCTCAGACTGCCAGGGAGGCGCCTGAACCCGAGGGGCTGAAAGACAAGAGTCTGAGTGACAGCTCTGGAGGTATGGAGTTGTTATGGAAAATAATAATATACCACACTGGAACGAGAAAATATGGTCTTTGGAATTTAATTGTAATTTATTGCAAGAAATGAGGCATGTTCAAAGACCAAAGTCAGTCTGGGTTAGAAGTGCCTAGCCTCTGAAATGGTTACAGGCTAGGTCAGGAGGGGTGGGGTTTAAAACATTAGCACATGGAAAGGTACCGGTCTTCTGTGACACCCCATAAATACCTTTCCTAAGAAAGGGGGGGGGGTAAAACAAAGGGTTGTCTCTCAGGATGGGGGAAGGGGATTTGAACAGCTTATCTCCTGTGGCACTTTAGGGTCACCGTATCCTGTGTGTTTTAACAGAAAACGGCTAAATACATACTACAATCAAAGAAACACAGGATTGTATGTAGCACAAATTAAAATTCCATTAGAGCATTGACTACTACGCCTCAAGCTCATTACAGTCATTGCAGTCCTACTGTAGGATTGCGGTATGATCACAGGTTCCCAGAGCAGTGTATACATTTTTACATTGCATACATTATGATTAGGGCTGGGTACTGGCAAGGACCTCATGATACGATGTATCACGATATATGGGTCGCGATACATCGCGATGTAAAACTATTTCATTAAAAATTTCCCGTCCAATTTATTCGAACAGTATTTGCATTGCACACTGTTTTAAACCTGTTTTAGAACATGAATAATGTTTTCATGATGGAATTATATTCTTCTTTTTGTATATTGTATGTGGGGCTAAAAAATCAATACAGTATTTAGCAAAAAAAAAAATTATACTACCATAAATAACTGCCAAAAGTTAGTGGGTATGACAGTGGCCAGGTATGAACTCACAAATAATTAGAGATGGTTGTGTCACTAATTGGTGCCTGGCTGTCCTATTAACTGTCTTATCATTCATCTTAATGATTTTTTTTCTACTGCAGAAATTCCCTTCCACTTCACCCTTCCTAAAGAAGGGGAGCTGATTGGCCCATCTGTGAGTGCAACGCCCCCTCTGATCAGCCATCTGAAGCAGACACCCAGACACAGCACTCCCATTGGTGGGTTTTTGGGTCAATGAGCATCAATGTTGCTGCACCAGCACTTGGCTACCTATTAGTCACATTGGATTACATTTTCAATGTTTCCTTAGGAGGACTGTTGCCTGCAGTGGCAGAGAGTCAGCTGATATGAAAAAGATTCTATCAATCACATCCAACTCTTATAGATAAATAGTGATGACATGCATACATCATGTTTCATAAAAGCAGCATCCACCCGACTTGGGAAAACTACGTTAAAATACGCTATGTGCAACATGACATCAGAATACAAGTTCTTGCAATATGCAAATTGTCTTGATATGATGCAATATATGTGCTAATAATCATAAATGGTGCACAATGTATAATTTCAGTTGTTATTTAATAGTTATAAAAGACTTCATAGCCCCTGAATTGAGCCCTTTCTTGTTTTGTCAATGCCTCTTTTCCTAGAGAGCACCTCATTTTCGCAGAAGTCCGCCATGACGGCGGATGTTTCCGCGGAAACGACGATGACGGACAGCGACATTGTGTCGGGGGAAAGCAGGGAGGACGGCGCGGAGAAGGCGGACGGCAAACTGAGTTTGCGGATGAAGCTGGTGCCCCCTGTGGAGGAGGGCAGCTCTGAGCGCTTCAGCCTGCAGAGTAAGAGCCTTAAGCCATGTGGGGCGTTTGTCTTGTTTTTGAAAAGCGACGCGGCCCATGAATGGAGGTCCGGCATGTCCTGTCCTGTCCCCATGATGTGACATTGATACGTGGGCACTGATATTGTGTGCACGCCTCTTCTCGGCAGCATCTCCCTAATGCCTCTCTTCGCCAGGGCCAGCACTGTCGGACGAGGAAGGCGCTGTTGTCAAGGTTACCCCCGCTGCCAAGGCTGTAACCAGGTAACCTGCTGCTATTTTTATGCATGATAAGAGTTCTTTTTTGATTCCTGGATTTCAGCAAATGACAAAATGGGCTCTTTCTTACTGGTAGACCGTATAGCCATGACTTGAACTTTTGTTAAACCCCCTGCTGTGTAGTTTCATTACCTCAATGTAAATTAACATCAATATAAGTGCTTTTGGCTGTTTGTGACTACTCTTGCTTATTAAAGGCGTGTTACACTCTGCTGGGAACCTGCTGGCTTCAAAGTCGTTAACCTTTTATTAGCTCGTTCTATATTCTTAGATTTTGTGCACTAGGTCGATTTTCCTACATGCAGTGCCTGTATATTACTGTGCAGTCTTTCCTATGTTATTGAATGCCGCTGCAGTGCTTTGTGGAGGGGTTAATTCGTTTTGTTCTGTAACTAGCCGGTTCCAGCTGAGGTTGCAGTGCTAAAGATGCCTTGACATTTAATCATAATAAAGAGTGTTTCATAAAAACATTCAGACTATAGTTCAGTTTAGATGGAGATAAGAGAAAAACACAACAGAGCCCTACTAACTGCTGAGTGACTATAGCCGAGAGATTGATGTTTAGTCTAAACTGCAGCAACCATGTTGTGGGTTTCTCCACGGTAAAACCCAGTGATGTCTTTTGTTGTCTCTCAGCCCGTCAGTGTTCAGTCGTGTCAGGCAGGTCCACAGACAACAGGAGGCAGAGGAGGAGATCCACCCCACTGACACCGCTACGCCTGTCAGGTACACGCACACAAGTACAACTTTACTTCCTGTGTTGAGAGGAGGAGAGTAGCGGCACAGTATGTACAGTTCTTTAGTAGCTAGTTTTACTGTACTGGGTGGTGTGTTACACAGAGAGAGAGACCTACTTTTTGATTCTGGAGGAGCAATGGTGTGGTTATTTTGGGCATTGTGGACCCTCTTGAGAGACGAGAGCAGGCTATGTCTGTTTTTTGTCCTCTTGTTTTGACAGGGTAGGTTGTCCTTGGCGCTCATAACAAACGCTGATAGCTCATAGGCCTATGCTGGTTAATAATGTTGAGTGTTGGTCTCAGTAGCTGAGAACAACACACATAACATCTTTACACTGGTAAATATGAATATTGTATGCCAGAAGCATTAGTTTATCTGAACTGTACCCGTTGTGCAATCATACAGGAATGACACACACTTTTTTTTTTATATTACTGCATTCTAACATTACAGTATTCTATGTTTGTAAATAGACAGGAAACAAAGGATCCTAAAAGATGTGGAAAAAACATGATGCAATAACGTATTTATATCTGGCCATATGATTTCCCGGCCCCACCTTTTTATTTTTTTTAAAATTTTTTAACCGACCTCTGCAGGGGGGAGCTGTTCAGCTCTACACAGAGGAGTTCTCAAACCTCCTCGCTGGGATGCAACAGCCTCCCTAACAGCCAATCAGACCCCTCCGTTCGCCCAGGCCTGGATGTCCCGGCCCCACCGTCGGAGACGAAGAAGGAGCCGCCGGCCCCAGACCCTTTGCCTGCCACTGTTGCCATGGAGATGGAAGTGCCTGGAGTCCCCGAGCCGTCCACCCCAAACAGGACAGGAGCGAGCCAGAAGGCGGTTTCCCAGCAAACTAGCTTTGACAACAACACCCCTCTCAGTTCAGCCAGCAAGGTTATTATAAATATATAGTACAAAGTGTGTTATTGTACACACTCTACACAATGTTTGTGTATTTGTGTATTGTATGTAAATGTATTATTCAAAGCAGGGGTTATTTTTGACTTTTTGCCACATAACCCAAACCGTTGTAGTCATGCAGGTTAATACTGGCCAAAATAAAACTAAAAGGGTTCAAATGAAACAAAAATAGATAATAAAACAAGATTTAAAGACTAATAAATTAAATATGATTTATATGATATGATTTCAAGGGGCTGCTATTCAAACTCCTGTCTTATCACTCTGTTCCAGCTCCGTCAAAGGACCATTTCCCAACAGACGAGTTTTGATGGCTCAGGGTTTCGTTCCCCAACAGGCAGGGTAAAGAGAGCCTCATTAGCGGTTTAGCTAACCTTCACACGCCTAATGTCTAGCCGATCAACACCGTTTCCTCCTGACCGACAGGGGGAAGCAGAGACCCCTTCCTTCAGAAGGGCCGCCGGGCCAACGAGCCGCCGACACGTGCGCACCATCCAGGAGGTGCGCACCACCATCACACGCATCATCACGGACGTGTATTACGAGGACGGGAAAGAGGTGGAGCGCAAGGTGACAGAGGTAATACTGCACAGGGCTACAATAGAAGTCCTTTGCACTCGTCTCTAGCACATATTAATATGTTCAGTCCCTTGGATTTGACATTTAATTGTAGTTATTTTCTTTTCTTTTTTTGATGATTTCCCCAGGAGAACGAGGAGCCAGTGGTAGACTGTCAGGTGCTGGACAGCGACGTCTCCCCCTGCCGCACGGGCAGCTCCTTGACCTCCGGAGACCTGGCGGACATCAGCTCCCAGTCGTCCAAAGCCTCCAGCCTGCAGCACAGCTCGGGCGGCGCCAGCAGCAGCTCCAGACTCGTCCGACCCGCCTTCGTCATGCCGTCCAGCCGAGGGGCCAAATCCACCAGGTACCGCCCCCGCTGCCCGCGCGCGCCCCCCCCCCCCCCGCCTGCGGACGAACGCCGTCTCCTAGCTACAATCTAGTACACGATAATATCTCTCTCTTGCTTGTCGTTTGGTGTCGCTGCCTGGATCTGCGGCCACCGGTTGCATGGCTGTATGGGTCTTTCACTATTTCCGACTCACTAATCCCTCCATTTCTCAACACCACGACCCTGAACACTGAGCTGTGCCTGCCTCAGGTACAAGGTGCGCCCAGGCATGAATCTAGGGTCACTAGACCCCCCCCCCCCACTGCCTCCTGAGCAGCGAGGTGGGGGAAGGGGGTCTTTAGGTTGAGAGTAACCCTAGATCAGTGCCTGTGCATCCTGACCGGCTCTGCTCGTCCCCTCTGTGTGTCTACAGCCCCCGGCGGGGAGGTGGGCAGCAACAGAGGGGTCACGGCAGAGGTCAAAGGGTGGGGCCAGCAGTGACAAAGGGCAAAGATCACGGATCCCCCGGGTCCCCCCGAGCCCTCGGCCCGCTGACGCCCAGAGGGAGGGCGAGGAGGGGCAGACCTCCGTCCCGCTCCTCCCTGTCCAGGTAAGTGCCTTCCCCCTTCCCCCCGGGGTTGGCCTTGCACCAGAGGACCTGGACACTATCACTGCTAACACTTTCCCACTGCTGGTTTCACTAACCTAGATAGTAAACCCTCCTACTGTGACTTAAGTCTGACTGTCCCAATGGAGGTAATACTCTCTCTCTGTCTCTGTCTCTCTCTCTGTCTCTCTCTCTGTCTCTCTGTCTCTCTCTCTGTCTCTCTCTCTGTCTGTCTCTCTGTCTCTCTGTCTCTGTCTCTGTCTCTCTGTCTCTGTCTCTCTGTCTGTCTCTCTGTCTCTCTCTCTGTCTCTCTGTCTCTCTGTCTCTCAGGGGAAGCGGCGGCGATGGCACCATGGCGGTCCAGAACGCCCACGGCCCGCCCCAGTCGTCGTCGGAGGACGAGCCCTACACCCGCGTGCGGCCCCTGCCGCGCCTGCCGGACAGCTCCGCGGACGCCGAGCTGCCGGGCCGCTCGGACTCCCTGGTATCCTCGCCGGAGGAGGAGGGCGGCGCCGGCAGCAGCTTCGTGGGGCTGCGGGTGGTGGCCAAGTGGTCGTCCAACGGGTACTTCTACTCGGGCCGCATCACCAAGGACGCCGGCGAGGGGCGATTCCGGCTGCGCTTCGACGACGGCTACGAGTGCGAGGTGGCGGGGAGGGACGTCCTGCTGTGCGACCCCATCCCTGCCGAGACTGAGGTCACGGCCCTGCTGGAGGACGAGTACTTCAGCGTAGGTGAGGACAGATGTGTAGCCTGAAGGTTTAAAGTGGTAGTCAATTGTTTCCCAAAAATAATATTTCATAGCTCAAACATGAGCAGCTCCTTTTTAAAAGTGTAACAAAATATCATTAAAAAAGAAATGTATAAAACCAACCATAAAGTGTTCAGTGTGCAACGTTTTGTTAAAGTCGATAACACTAGATTCAGTTAATTACAGTAAATGGGCCCCCCAAGCCTCCTCATCGAGAACCGCAAAATTGCTTATACAAATGCTAAATACAATTCAGCATTTTATAGACTTCCCTAAGTAGGCAGCTGCCTTTTTAAAGAGACTTATTTAGATTTTTAGGCATCATGTACCCGTAACAGTGAAGGCAATCCCAAAGGCAATGATGAAAGTTTATTTATATAATCATTTCACATTTATTGATATTCTAATTTTATAACCTTTTTAAGTTCTCCTCAAATATGTCATTAAACATGTTTTTTTTTTTTTTATTTTGAGCCAGCCATCCGGCAAGCTTACAAATCTATGACCGTGTCCGAGAACACTGCACTTTCAGGCAAACGCAGACTCCACAATGAATCTTCATTTTCTGTGAAGCTCTGCCTTCCTCTCTTCAAAAGATTAGTAGCATCACGGACTTCCAGAGATACAACGTCCTAGGAAAGCACTTGGGAGCCCAGAACAGAGCACTACAGGCGTGTACAGAGCCCGCAACACAACTGTTTTGGCGTCTTTGGCTCCAAAAGGGATACTTTATTATGAGTGTAACTTATTCAATAGTGGTGTGGATTCTCTTTTGAGAACAGCCGTGGCGCAGGCTAATATATAGCAGTCTAGCTAGCAGCTAGCTACTGTAAATACTAAGTCAGCTTTATTTATATACCCTTAATCACAGCACCCTCTCAAAGGGAGACACAAGCCCCTAGACCTTGACCTCCAATCGGGCAGCCCTAAAACCTGTGTGTGTGTGTGTTCGTGGGCAGGTGTTGTGAAAGGCCACAAAACAGAGGGTCAGGAGCTGTTCTATAACGTGGCGAGGGAGGGCCAGACTGAGTGGTACAGCCGAAGCTCTGTGATCCTCTCTCTGGAGCAGGGGAACAGGCTGCGGGAGCAGCACAGCCTGGGGCCCTACGAACCTACCACGCCCCTCACCAAGGCCTCTGACATCAGCCTGGGTAAGACCTACTTGGCATCTTAATAACGCGTTTCAAGTTTGGCAAATACACATTACGACGCAGTAGCAATGAATGGTAATGAGATACTTGGTCACTTGCACACGAGACTAGATAATTGCAGAAGAAAACAAGTAAAAAAAGAATAAAATGGCTACACAAATCTTTTTGTGTTTTAACCACCATTGTGTTCAATTGTACCTCAAAAAGATACTTATAATGCATCTACGGTCACTGGTCGGTCTACCACACTTATACCAGCATTGTATTTTAACTTGGGATTCAATGATTCAGTGGCACCCAAAGACAATAGATAGTAAATAAGTGGTTTATTTCTAATAAATTTTCGTGCCAAATGATCTAAAAAAGAACATGTTAGCCAATGTTATATTTTCCCCAGACATTTTGAGGTAGACTGTTGTCAAACATCCTGTGAACAGTTCCTTGCCCGAGTCTTAAAGTATGTTCCTCGTATTCTATCCATCCCCGGTCAACTACACTGCACCCTATATGGTTCTGCACAGACAACCTGGTGGAGGGGAAGAGGAGACGCCGCGGGGACCAGGGCACACCCGACCACAGGTCCTCTGGCAGCCCGTGCCCCGCAGGCCCTTCAGGGAAGAGGAAGCTGATGGGCGCCGATGCCCAGAGGACACCGGCCAAGAGGGGGCGCAGAGGAGGCTTTAGAGGCGGTATGGAGACCTCAGTCTAAACCATGATTAAACCATTTTCCTCATATCGGTGCGTTT
This sequence comes from Percopsis transmontana, assembly GCA_025447815.1. Classification (NCBI taxonomy): domain Eukaryota; kingdom Metazoa; phylum Chordata; class Actinopteri; order Percopsiformes; family Percopsidae; genus Percopsis; species Percopsis transmontana. The sequence continues at coordinate 443,659 of JAOEHI010000018.1, forward strand.
TTAGCTGAACGTACAGAAACCCTCAATTGTGACTTCTGGTATTCTTCCCCATTTCTGTGTTTTGCATCTTAAACCATTCCCTAACATTCCCAGGGTCCAGCATGTACAAAAACACTGTTCATACAATCTTGCTAGTGGAAATGCGGGCATTTTAATCAGTAGTATATGTGTTTATTTTATTTTTATTTTTTTTTATCAGAATGCCCCAGTTTTGTTTTAATATGCTGATATATAGATTTGATTCAATCTAAAATTCTTGTAAATTGTTTTAGAGATTTTAATACTTTTTTGTTTGTCATGCATCTAGATAATACCAAATACTTGATTTTAAATGCAAAATTTTTAAAATGAAATAAGCAGCAGTAACATGTATACTGTAAAATGTAAACCAATGTACTACTAAATGGGTTTTATACTAATATTTTAAATGAACTAACTACAGTTTTTGTATACTGTGTATTCTAGTATCATAGTGGTTGGATCTTCTGTTAATGTGCAATAACGGAGTAATAAAAGTGGTAGTGTATGACTTTGCATTGAGTGTGACTAAAGTGTATTTGACCTCCATATGACCTCCATATGACCTTGTGTGTCTACCCTGCTGCTGCCTCCATCCCTACTGAAGCTCACCTGGTAACTAGTTGCCACTGCTAGTTCTGTATTGGTGTCGGTACAGTAGAGGGAAGATGGGATGGTGTATTTCTTTAAAACTCACTGGTGGACTTACTCTTCTGTATTATCAGTTGATACTTTAAAGGTACACTCCTTGATTGTGTTATAGCGTGTGACTGTAAGGGTAGGGGTACAGAATGAACATAACTTTCAAACCAAAAAGTTTTCTTGTAATTCTGGCTTCAACCACAATGGGGAATTCCAGACAAAAATAGGAGTGTCCCTTTTTAATGTTTTTCTTCTTTTGAATTCATTCAGTTGCTGCCTCTCCTGCCTATATGTTTGACTGTATTTCTGCACCCCCCGTCCTCAGGTCAGCGTGTGGGGGTGTGCAATACCTCCGGCAGCGGCACAGACCTCCCTGGTCAGTCATGTGATGTGGCAGAGACTCACGGCCCCCTGCCCCAGAGTACGTCTCTCTTCATGGGCTTCGTCTTCATGCTGACTGCGTCATCAGAAAGCGACCGACTGACCAACAAGCTAGCCAGTGATGACGACGAGGAGGGTGAGGGATTGGGTTGGGCATTCATTGGGTAAAACATTTCTGGCTTCTCTTCTCAGCCAACTGCCATATAAGTATTCTCATTGCTCTCGTCGCTCTCGTCAATAGAGTATGTCCAGACGGCTCCGTTTAACAGAGGCTACACGGAGTCACAGCTGCAAGCAGGTGGAGGATTCATTCTTGTAGACTTTAATGAAGAACAGGTATGTGTTCTGATAAATTGTGATACTCTTCTTGAGACTTGACTAAATCAATTTAAGTGTAAATCACTATGGTCATAATGTTTTGGCTCATCAGTGTATACAGGCCTGATTGTCATGCATCTTCACCCTCCTGGTTTTACCTTCCTTTGACTGCTTGCTTCCATTTCTTCAGTGCAAGGCAGCCTACCAGAGCTTGCTGATCGCAGACCAGCACTGCCGTACCAGGAGGTACTTGCTGTGTGTGGCCGGAGGTGTGCCGTGTGTCTCGCACATATGGGTGCGAGACTGCTGCAAGGAGAATAAGCTGCTAAACTATCGGAACTACCTACTACCTGCCGGAGTGGGCCCCGATGATGCCATTGTAGAATGGTGAGATATGACTCCATATTGCTCATTGGTTATAACCACGTACCACAAAATAGAAGGAACAAAAATGTTTTGTTCTAGACTGTAGCTTGTGGAGGATATGTCATTCTGTTCAGTTGTTTGGTTTGATACGCAAACTGAATACACCGAAGCTGATTTCAATGTTAGTTTACTCTTCTTTTGGTTAAATATGTACTGAAGGGATTGGCTGAAATAAAAACCTGTATAGCTTTAGGCTGCATTGGCATGTTCAGTTGTGGGTAATCTTTATTTTTAAATTAGGCATCCTCGCTGCAGTCCCTTCAAAGCCCTGAAGTTTCTATTGGTATTTGAGGAGCCAGTGGAACTGTGGGCCCAGCTGCTATCAATGAGCGGAGCCTCATCTGTGAAACATTACCAAGCAGATAAGGACAGTTCTGGTACGGTCAACACCTCAGATTCCACAGTATTTTCCCCACCAGAACATTGGTATATTTGACCAATTTGTACTTTATTGTCTGATTTCTTTTTTTAGACATTTCTCCCAACAATTTTGATGTAGTGGTCACAGACTGTGCCTGTCCACCATTAGTCAAGAAGAATGTGACCTCGCAGAAAGTCCCACTGGTGTCTCCTGAGTGGCTGATCCAGAGTTTAATCTGTGGAGAGTGCTTGGATTACGATGGCAAAGCACAATATCATCATGACTACTCATTGTCATAATCCGTCCCAATGTTTAATCAAGGCATACATCAAGTTAAATGTCTAGTATTAGTTGTTGCATGCTTACGTTGTATATAATTTTAACATGTCTGTTTTTATGGAATAATAAACTGTGACAATTGTCTCAATTTCATTTGTATTCTGTTGGCTTTTTAAAGAAAATATTACACACAATACATTGGTTTTAGTATATACAATTTATACAAAAAGCAGCCTTTATCACACTACGAGTATACAAGAAACATTTTTCAACAGTTCAAATCCTTTGTCCAATGTCAGAAGGTCTTTCTCCCAGTCTCTTCAAAAGCTGAAACAAAAGTAAGTTTGAATTTGAGGTGACTCAAGAATAAGTACATTAAGATACTTGCTTAGCCTTATTAATCACTGTCAGCATAGAGTACTTGAGTAGGATGTAAATGAATGAAGCAGAATGAAAACCAAACTGATTTAAAACCGCTAGCTAAGTTATCCCTACCTGCCCAGAGTGCCTCCTGACTGGGTGTAATACTTGTTGTAGTCCAGCCGGAGGAGGAGTTGTGCCAGATCAGAGTTAATTTGGTGGTTTCGGACACTCGAAAGAATCTTGAAAAGCAAAAATGACTGCCGGCTGAAGCCCTGGAATTAGAACCAACAAAGCTGCAAGTTTAGAAATGGTCTTGACTGAAATATGTGACATTGAGGAAACTTAAATGGAGGAGGCAGTTGTAGTTCCCAGTCTACATTACTGCTTGCTTCCCCCCTCCCCCCTAGTGCCCACACGACAACTTTGTTTAACAGCATAACAATGCATTAAAAGAAAAAAATTTTTTACCCCCCCCCCCAAAACCCCTTGGGGAGTTCTAACCCACAGAGCTACCTGAAACTAGCCTCACCTTGACTAAAAAGTCCAGCTGGGCTGTTCCCCTCTCATCCAACGGAGCCACGTTCTGACTGACCAATGAGCAGAAGTTATGACACAGCTCCAGTATCTCATTAAGGCAGTGGAACACCTGAGGGGAGATGGATTTATAACGACCATGAATCAACAGCAATGGAACAGGTCGGTATAAATGGACTGTGAGCGGTAGGTACTGACAGGCTTGAGCAGGATGAAGGACTGGGCTAGCAGATTGCTAAGAAAGTGGTCATGGGCCAGTCTGATGCTCTCAAAGTCTCTGGTGGAGTTGATCTGCTGAAGCAGCTGAGAGAACTGAGACTCCAGGACATCCACCTTGGATAGGTCACACAGAACAGAGCCCAAAGATCCAATTATTGATAGTTTCGAGCGGGTCAGAACATACTGGGTGTCCCCCCAGAAACAACATGCTTTTTGGGGAGCCATGAGATGATTTTGAAATGGTATTTTCTTTTCAATTATTTTATTCTAATTGTATTATTTTTAATATATATTATTGCTCTTTTGTTATATTATTAAAACATGTTCATTGGGTCTTTTTTCCTTGGGAACCACTAATATAAGCCTCTCTCTGTTTGCCTGGTTCCCGTAGGGTCACCTGTAAGTAATACTGCAGGTTGTCCACCAGGAACGCCATGTGGTTGCGTAGCCTCCACTTGACGGCGTCCGTCTGGTTGGACTTGAGGTGTTTCCTCTGCATCTGTAGAGCCCAGCAGTGCTGCAGCTCGGACTGCACACGCCGCACACTCAGCAAATACCTGAACACAACGTTGTACCTGGGCACAGAGGAACGCAGGTATTTACTATGCCTGCAGTGGACCCTTTACACAGTTGTGTCATTCATCATTAGTGACGGGTATGTTTAATGTGGGTGTGCCATTAAGAAAGCATTGACGGCATTGGTCAATAGTATTGCCATTGCTAAATTAAGAACAGACCCAATTATTCAAGTTATTAGCTACAGCTGTGGAACGGGTCCATATATGAGACGAGTACTGACTTCTCCAGAACAGCTGGGGTGAAGAGGATGTGGAGAGGCCACTGGACCTTGTAGGCCAGGCCCAGGGCAGCCCAGCCTGTTGGGGGGACTTCACGGGGGGAGGTGTCCTGAGGAGGAGTGGTGCCGTCTCTGGTGCCTGTCGCCTCTGGAAACACAGATGGACAGCACACCCAGCCAGTTAAAGATCACTATCTGATCTGTCATCAGCTACTACGTTGGGCTTTCTAAATAGACATAGAAGCATGATTAAAATGTGAAATGATTTGAAATCAACATAATAATCTTATGAGCACGAAGTCAGCCACCGACCTTTGTCTTTGCCTTGGTAGTCAATGGTGAGGTGTAAAAGAGGTAGAAGGTTGTCGTCATCTAGTAACACCTTATGAGCGGCCTGCTGAAAGGCCACGTTTACATCTGGGGAAAAGGGAAAAGCAAAATGCATGGATGATTTTCTCTGGAGGCAGGATAGTCTAGTGGTGTGGGCTTTTAACGCTCAGTTGAAAGGTCGTGGGTTTAAGCTCTGGCAGAAGCCTACCTTGAAGGCATCCTTGAGCAAGACGTCTAAACCTTCATGCTCCTTAATACTTGTAACTATACTCACAGTAATTCGCTTTGGATAAAACTGTCTGCCAAATGACCAAATTTTCCTGTCAAAACTGGTAAAAAAAAAAAAAGACATGCTTAGTTAACTTGACCAATTGAAAGCGTACCGTGTTCAGTGACAGCTGTTGGCGGAGTCTTCAGCATGTGCTGTGCATGGTCGATAAAAACCTGGTACAGCTCCCCACGACCCAACAAGTAAAAGTCCTTAATGATCTGAAGGAAAACGGAAGAGAAGCCGTCTAGCAAACATCCATACTATCTAATACATACAATCTAACGACCAAACAAACCTAAAATACAAACCTTGAGTTGCCCCAGCAGATCAGACTCCTCCACCATCAACGTCCACAAGTGCTGCAACGCAACAGAGCCTTGTGGTGAATCATTTGCTTAAGCTCCTATTGATTCAGAAGAAAATTCCACAGGACCTACCTCTGCCACTGTGCTCCGGATACCATCGATTAAATTCTCAAAGTCTACCAGACTAAAGAGGGGCTGCTGTTTAAGTCTGTGCAACTCAGCAGCAAATATGTCCTCCTGGTGCTTCAGTATGGAGCCTAGTGTAAGCACAGAGAAATACATTGTACATACAAGGGGTGTTTGATGGTAGAATAGAGGTGGGCGATATGGCCAAAACCAGTATTATAATTATAAAAATAATAATAATAATAATATAACGCCTATTTTTGCCTATTCCACTGAATTAAATACAATTAAATATACTGCCTAACAAGGGCTAGAAGATGCTGTAACTTAAATCACATCATACCAGCTCTGGATGGACTTTGGTTATGGTTCTCAAACATCTGGACGGATTCTCCCACAAACAGGATTTTCTCTGCTACTCGGATGGGAATGTAAGAAGGCAGCATCTCCGTTCGCAGTGAGAACTGCTGAAGAGAGGGGGCGAGCATGTTCTCCTCCTCGATCAGCCTCTGCACAGGAACCCAGTAGCCGTTAAGGGCAGGCACAAACACCGGCTAATTGGTGGTGTGCGTCTGTGTGTTACTAGAGTGACAGATCCTAGGTCTCACCAGGTCTTGCAGTTCTCTGAGCTGTTTCCCACTCAAACCTCCTATTCCGAGGTCCTCCTCCTCCTCCTCCTGGTTGGCAGCAGCGCCTCCCGCACTGGGCCCCTGCTTCACAAAGAACTCCTCACTTTGGTCAAGCAGCAGCCCATGTAACATCCACGCTGCCAGCTGCTTATACATCACACCATGGCACACAGCAAGAATCCTGCATTGGAGAGGATGATCAAGGCTGCATGAGTCAAGATGTCAATATTGACAGCGTGCTGATCATCATTCTCCGGACATAGTCACTTTATGCACTGAGTAGTTGGTACTGCCTGTTTCTGGCCACACACACACACACACACACACACACACACACACACAGGACAACGTACTTCTCTAAAGCCATGCGTACAGGGGGAAGGCCTCCACAGCTGTGCTTGTACACCGTCTCCAGTATCTGACACCCATGGATCTAAGGGAGGGGAGGGGAGGCAAGGAGCAGAGAGACTTGCTCTTAGGCTGAGTGCCAAACTGCTGGGGATCTGAACAATTTGTTCTATAAGGGTGGGAATAGGAATAGGAGTGAGGATGTGTGTCAAAGTTCTGCTTTAGTGGCCCTTACCTTCTGTGTTTTTACTGTCTCCACCACCACCATTACTGAAGGGAAGAGCAGCTGGAACTAAAAGAGAAATTAAGGTACACTGCTAAAAGGCACGTCAAATACAAATAGATTTTCTGCCACTAAAGTTTATTACACACACGCTTCAACTTAGAATACATTTTGCTCATTTAACACAACTTTCATCACCTACCTGATCCAGTGTGTAATTCACATGGGATATTGAAAGGTGTGGATCACCAAGGAACTGAAACACACGAGAAAATTTTGTTTGTTATAAAAATGAATGTCTTATATTCATGTGCATATCATATGTACAGTAATAATGGGGAGCACTTGGCTAAGTCATATTCCTTACCTCTTGTTCCAGGTCTAGTAGGGCTTGCCTATAAGGCTGTAGCATGGAGTCCAGACCAGTGCAAAAAGCACGAAGGTAAATGCCATTAAGTCCAGCCTGGTTGGGAGGGTTTGTGTGATGCTCCTAGAAAGAATAATGGAGTTTAATTTAATTAATTTAGATAGCAAATGAGTAAATACATTGAATTACCTCTTGTACATTACATCTTTTCATTATCACTGATAGTAACATTCGTATTTTCACAGAAAAGATCTTTGTGTTGCTTCTTACCTATTTGTTGTGTAACATCTGAACGTTTCCTCACCTGTTGATGAACATGGCCTGTGTGTTGTTCTATGAACTCTGTGAACCGGATGTAATCCGATCCCAGTTTACAAAGGCGATTGAGGACACTGGTCTCACTAGGGTGTAGAAAGGGGAGGTCCTGGGACACCTGTTGTTGAAGTAAAGGGTTTCTTATCAGGAAAACCACAATCTGTCTTTCATACAAAAAAGTAAGGGTTAACCACCGCCACAAGTCACAGCACGTATTACCGTTAACACAGAATGTATTCACTTATGAAAAAGCAAGCAGCCCACTGTGGGGTACCGATTCGGTGAAAGCATTGAACAAGCGAACACAAACATTAAAACGTAGCTAGCATACGTTTTATGAAAAATAATAATTTCTAATATCAATGTATTATGGTATTACATTAATGATCATAACCGAGAAACATTCCTTATTGGTTTTTGTACGGCCTGATAGGACTAGACAACTCATCATGAAAAACCTAATACCGGTAGGGCTCGAAAACTAACGTCATCGGCGGTCTAAGTTCACCCCTGTCTTTTAGGTTTTAGTTTTAGGTTTTACCTGCAAACCTGTTCGTTTGTTCCATGTGAATATAGTCCCCGGGTATCCACTTAATGCTAACAAGAGCTCGTGAATCATTTTATTTCACCCTATAATATCAGATGCTAATATCTGTGTGGACCAAATAGTAATTCATTTGTCAAAACACCAGTCAAAACAAACGAAGTAAAAATGTCGCGCTTTGGTGACCTCTTAACGTTAAGCATTGTGGGAACTGCAGTACATTTCCGTAGCGTCAGTAATCTGTTTAGAATTAATTAAAATTCCTGTTATGATTCAAAACATATTATCATACGACAACAACAATTCGGGGAAAACTGATTTTCAAGGTAGTAATATATGCAACAACAGTTGCAAGCAATAAGTATTTTCATTAGGTTACCGGGAAATGTAGTTCCTTCTGATGGCCTGGAACACGTCAGCTTTACGTCATCATTCGGTCATGTAGCTACTTATCCAAATCTTCACATGAAGATAGATTGAAAAGGTTAGTTTACTTCTAGATGCAAGTTACCAATGTCATCGATAGCCACAAACCAAATACGTGACACTAGTGATTTATAACCCAACGCGTAATTGTAATAGTATGTTTCCTATTGTATTGCTACCAATGGATACCTGGCTAGCTGTTATGAGCTTAGCTAACGTTACATGTTAGACTTAGCTTGCCGTTAGAACTAACGTTAGACGTTACAAACATTGTTTGTAACGTCTAGTAGGGTAAGGGTAGGGTAATTTATAGGTCAGTCAAAAACTTCAAAACACAAAACTTACAAACCACTACGTGCAAAAATATGATGTAAAGCGAATTTGCGTGACTCTAAACTGTATGATTAAATAACACCACTGTAATTAACAGTTGTGCCTTTTATAATGCTGTGTTTTTGTTGCAGTAATGGCAAAAGAGAAAACTGGTGAGGACATTGTTTCAGAATACCTGGACCAGAACCCTCAACTGGTGCAATGGGTTGAATCCTTTAGGGGGTATTGTGAGACCAACAAGCAGTGGTCTGCCAGAAGAGAGTTTATCCTGAGGAATATGGAGGCTTTTCCCACAATTGAACAAGGAACCCCCAGCAGCAGTCTAGACAAGCTGTTGTCTCTTTCCATGGTCTGGGCGAATAATGTTTTCCTAGGCTGCAGGTATGCCATACTGACAAATCAGAATTATAGTTATTGTCCATTGTATAGGAGAATTCATCACACTGCTTTTCTTTTGGCCAATCCTTAGGTACCCACAGGATGTAATGGACAAGATCCAAGAGATGGGTGAAGGAATAGTTGTCCGTGATACTCCGGTTAGAACAACAAGAGATGAAATCATGGCCAGAGGGAAGAGGAGTGGTACAGCCGGTAATATAAAATTATAAAGTTATCTATCTAAATTTGCTTATTCATTTCCCTTGTGTTCAGCTTGGGGCATTACCCTTCTTAGTTATGTCCACCCAAGGAATTTAAAAACAAGCCAATCACGCAAGAAGTGTCAACCCTAAGCAGTTTATATGAAGATTGCGACCAAAACCAAGACAATAAAATGAGGATTTATGGATCTTACTGTATCAAGTTGATATGTTGGCGGTTTTGTTGTGCCTACACCAAACTGTAGTCTGTTTCATTAAGTCATTTAGCAGATGCGACAATTACAAGCATTAATACAATTACAAGCATTCAGGAGCAGGTTAGGGGGTTGCTCAAGGATGCTTACAGGTAGGCTGGGCTTGTTGGGGATCGCACCCACGACCTTTCGTGTGGGAGCCAACCACTAGACTATCCTGCACTCCCATGATTTTGAACCGTTGGCATGTGGAATCTATTCTTACCCATTATTGATTTCAGGGAGGACTGGAGCACGACCAGCAAGTCAGAAATCAGGACCATCACCACAGGCCCCTGCAGAGCACCAAACCTTCTTCAACCGCCTCTACAAGGCCGTAGCCTGGAAGCTGGTGTCAGCCGGGGGCTTTGGCCCCAACCTGGATCACTTTGAGATCCTGCGTGGCTGCGTGGAGTCCTGTAAACAAAGCCTGAGCTGTGTGTTTGTGCCACTGAAGGATATTCCAGACTTACCAGCGGGCCGCACGCAGAAGGAGGGCCATGTTTGTGAGCTGCGCTGCCAGACTGTTTACCTGGGAACAGGGTACGGGCGCGATGAGTCTGCTGCCAAAGCCATGGCCTCCAAAGAAGCCTTAAAGGCCTTTCAGGGGCGCAAAGTGACGGTGAAGATTTGCAGGCGGCGGTACAAGGGAAAAGACGTGGACGATTTGATCTTATTGGATGATCAGCCCCGGAGCCAGGGATTTCCACCAGCCCTTAGTTACCCCTTTCAAGCAGAGGAAATGGAAGACAGTTCATCTTAGCAAGAACAACCTCAGAATGCTAATTTCTGCATTACTGTTGGTGCATGTTAAATGGAACTATGGTGGGTGTCCTTGGTTGTGTGCTCACAATAGGTGCATGGGGACAAACCACCATACCATTCAACGCGATAACATGTCTCGTACCAATCTGCTGCTTCTGAATTCCTGCTGTGCACTGTTTAGTTTGGCCTGTTGCCTTGTATTTCGGTACAAACTGCACCATACTTTTGTTCCTTTTATCTCACCTGGTTAAACTTTTTTTTTTTTCCTAGTTACCATAGCTTGAGTTGGACATACAAATAGCTACTACTATACTAAGTCTGAAAGTCAGCTCTTCTTTTTAGACCACTGCGTAGAGTCTGCCCCAATCTATTAGGAAAACTACTTGGCCACTAATTAAGATACAATCTTGCAACTGCTTAATTAGCTGAAAAAACGCCAAAGTTCTGTTTAGTATTTTTGTTTCACTTTAATAGTTCTCCAGAAAACATTAGACAAATGTACTCTACTGATTTGTTTTCTTCATTTAACTTTGTTGAATAAAAACCACTAAATCAGATATTCCGTTTTATATTGTGTATGGTTATAATGTTATTCAGGGAAGATGGCTGCTGTGGTGTGTATTTGTTCCAATCACAGTTGAATATGACCATTGCAATGAACATTCAGTATGAGTAAACAGTGGTCTACTTTATATATTTTTTAAATAAAGCAAATTTAAATACATTTAGCTTGTGTGCTTTTGTTTTTGCCTGCAAAAGGCAAATTAATCACAACTGTCTATTATTACTATAAATTAAAGCACCGAGCACTGGTATCCTCAGTGGATTGGCATGCAAACAATATTTTGATTTATTAATAGAAGGGCAGTTGAGGTAGGTCATGATGATCTCACGGTCACAGTACTATTTGCAACCGCCTGCATGAACAAAAACAACTGAAACAAAAAAGCCCAAAGCTGGAATTAGAAAGAACAAGCTTCCATGATACTAAGCTGCAGTTCGATCTTTCATAGGTGTCTATTCAGATACCCAGCCAACCAATGTCTCCTAAGGTAGAAAGGTGTCTCCTTGGGTAGCACTGCCAGATAATTAAACCCAGCAGTGGTTTGACTGACATGACATTTGAAAGAGAAAACCTACTCTTGTGCAAGATAGCTTATAAAACCTGCCTTATAGAAATGTAACGGACGATAATGTGGCCACACTGAAGTATACTTAATGTAATGCATTGCATTTGGTGGGTATCTTTTGTGTGATAGATAAAGCGAGTGACTTGATCTCCTATATGCCTGGTTTTGTGCAATAGCTCTGTTTTATGAGACACCGCATGCTCATTGTATGTGGAATGTCCTCCAACGCTGCTTCAGCAGTAGCTGTGCTTGTGCGTGCTCGGGTATGGTAGGAGATCAGCTTTCTATGAGTGTGTCTGAACTGGCCTCTTCAAGTCGTCAGGCAAAATGCTAGCAGGTAGTTCTGAAGGCATCCCTGTGTGGCTGCTTGTTGTTAGAAATATTGTTTAATCCAATTTGCTTTTCCCACCCTTCCCACTATTTCATAGTTTTCAAGCTCCCCTGTGACCTGTGGTTCTGACCTCTTATAATTAGCTCCAGCCACTGGCACTCTGCGAGAGTAGAGAGTGGCATTGGCTCTCTAGGAGATTCCTTATAGGCCCCGAACGGTGCTTTCCTCAGACCTAATGGGACTGTCTGCCTTTGGAGGTGGAGGTCAGGACCCTTCATTGTATCTTTCATCTGTCCTAGTATCAGAATCCTTCCTCTCACTTATGTTATTGCTCTTCCTGTATGTCCTGACACTTTATCTTTACTACTCACTTGTCACACTCCACAATTAACATATTGCTGCCCTTACCTCACACTTGTCAGTTTTGTGGGGTCCTCCACATAGGTCACAGGTCTGATGTCTCTTACACTCAGCCCAGGGATGGGGAATGAACATGGTTTAAGAACAATTTTATACCATTTTTGTTTTTGTGACAATTTATCTTATTTTTACTTTCAGTTATTATTCTCGTTTTATACAGTAGGTGGCAGTAGACCCTTCTCCTTTGAACCTGTTTAAGTCATAGAACTATCAAATAACTAGAAGCAACAACCTTGTTTGTTCTATTGACATACATTGAAATCTAAGATGGCTCCCGGGCGCATTTTACGCAATATATTTCCACCACGCATCAAAATAAATGTTGAACATACCCTATGCAGTTCTGGGATTTACACTTGCAGAGTGAGGACCCTGCTGCTCACGGGTGACTCCTCCACAAGGAGGCCACCATCACACAACATCACCCCAGATGGATTGGCCATGCTGAAAACAAGCACAGACTTAGGAAAGGAGTGTGATACCAGGAACTTCCAATCCACACCAAACGTCCAAGACCCATGAGGACCCAGAAGGAGGACAGTCATACTAAACCCCTGAGTGACCGCCGATGATGATTGTGTGTGTGTGTTTGTGTGTATAATTAATGGAAATCTGAATAAATGAGTGGACGAATTTAACAGTACATTAAAAGCAGAGGGGACATGTTAGAACCTTAGAAATAGACATGCCAATGCCATCAGTATAGCTGTTAAAAGTTGAAACAGTCCTGGTGGTAGCCGTACATGGATAACGACTTCCACTTTGCTGCAGAGCTGCTGCACACATTTGACTATATATAGTCATCCTTCCTCAACATCAATGTACAGTGTCTTCATTCGTTGACTGGTGTCGATCACACCAGGACCACCTTTCTGGTCTGATGTCACATCTTTTCGAGCCTCTTTGCTGAACTCAAACCTTCAACGGTCTCCGTGCTGCTGTGACTAGGGCTGTGCTAAAATATCGATACAGCGATATATCGCCATATTTATTTTCGCGATATACTAAATCGATTTCCAG
>JAOEHI010000018.1:460562-472767 GCA_025447815.1 Percopsis transmontana
TCTATCTATCTATCTATCTATCTATCTATCTATCTATCTATCTACCTATCTATCTATCTATCTATCTATCTATCTATAGAACAACCAGTATGAATACACGCATGTTTAAATGAAATCAATCTCACTGGTTGCTCTGCTTACTTAGTAGGGTCATACTCGGAGGGTAATTATATAATTCCCGCCTAAAATGCTGTCGAGGGACTCCTTATCGTGGATGCCCATCACCCTAGCGGATATTGCAAATGAATGTGCTTGTTATTGCCTGCTGATAAATCTTTTTAGGGCATGTCTCTTTAGCACAATGTTGTGGACAGAGGTAGGGCGTTTTTGTCCCACTAAAACCTGATCATGCTATGGGCTAGTAGGAAAAGATGTAGCAGATAAATGCTGCTAAGTGAAACAGACAGGCCCATAAGGCCACAATAGGCCTCATCGCCTGTGAAGTCCTGCATTCCTATTGAGTAATATTAGAGTTTGCCATTTATAATGAGCCATAGCAACGTGTTACACTTTCTATGACACAGTTTCTCCTTTCACCGGTGCCTGCCTTGTTTTTCGACTTCGCGGCTTTGGTCTGTGTTTAAAAAAAAAAAAAGCCCTAAAGTCTCAGGCGGCATTGCTTCCCAGGCTCCCCTTGGGAGGAGCTATTGTCAGGGCCAGGAAGCCTTCCCAACCCGCAGGTATAGAATGACAAGGCTTTATATTCGCCTACCTATAGATGGAGGCTAGCTGGTCGCACACACCGCTCTACCATCGCAGCCCTTATCGTCCCGAAGAGAGGTCTCTGTGTGTTAGCGATGCATTTTTGGTGCAATGGATTAGCATGGAGCCTTGATGGATTCAAATATTTGTGGTCTGCTGCTGTGTATATTGCCGTAGAACAGGTTTATCATTATAATAGCTGTGATACACTGACAAGGACTAAAACATGAAGGTAATGTGGAGTCGGTGAAAGAAAGAAAGAAAGAAGAGGACAGAAGAGAGAAAGAATGTGTGTGTGTGTGTGTGTGCGTGCATGCGTGTGTGTGTGTGCTGTGTACTGTATGTGTGGTGTGACAGTGTCTCTGGGTTTCTCTGGTCTGTACAGGTTAGTTTGAGTTTTTGACTTCTATTCTGACCTGCAATGCTGGTAGATATTTAACATTAATTCAACCCTCACCAAGTTTGAAATAGTGACCCCCCCCCCGCTACAATGGAAGTAAATGGGTCCAACTTTCACCTTCAAAGTCACATACGTCACATTATCCATCGTGTTCCCAAAGCAAATGCCATGTCAGTCTATCACAGCAAATTAGAGACATTATTTCACCATTTTCAAAGTGAAAAAAAAATATATATTTAATTTCATATTTCCATTAATTCTGGAATGATACAGTACTGTACCGAGATGTCAAATCCTGGCAGATCCGATTAGCTTGTGTGTCCTGTTGAAGTCCCTCCACCTGCAAACGTCAGATAAGTGCAGTCCCCGCAGAAGAATTAAAAGATTTAACAGTTTGTTTTTTTACACTGAAAAATTAAGTAACTCATTTTTGTTTCACTTAGCTCAGTTGTCCCATCAAAATGCTTTGCAAGTAAACTTCACAAGGTCAGCTTTTTATGCTAAATTTGTGACCAGGTGGCACTTTAAAGGTACTTTAAGGTACTTTAAATCGCAGGACTGACTTGGAATACTGAATGTGTCCATCTGGTATTTTGGCATTTAGACTTAATTTAGACTAACACGAGCATGAGCATGGAACTATATGGAATAAGCTGATAAAAGATCCATCCGGTTAGGGGTTTATATAAAACCTCACACAGGCTCAGGTTTTGCAATGTGTCCATATAGCTCATACTCACATGTGGCAATGTATGTCTGTAAATATAACATTACAAAGATGTGTTTTCATTCCAATATTTGGCCTCTGATTCGAGCATTGCATCCGAGCAACGTGTCAACTTTCAGAAAAAGCTAATTTTGTGGGCGGAAAAATAATGCAAACAAACAGAGTCACAGAAGACAAATTAGCAAGTAGTTTCTTTTAGTCGGTACTATTGTGTTTTATAAATTGAAGCAGAGGACACAGTCAGTGCCCTTATCAATAACTTAGAAAAACACAGGCACCAAATAAATATTCATATCATTAGTAGATATACAAAGTACTTCTTACAGTTTACAGACAGCAGGCTATCCCATCATTAAGTATATGTCACAATAATACCTCTGTTCCCATATCTCTGAGTTGATTTCCGACTGTGCCAACTGTAACGCCATTCTGGAAAAAAAGTGCTTTGCTTTCTAACATCCTCCCCTTAAAGTCTTTAAGTACCAACTCCTCTTTATTCGCAAGCACTTGTAAAAAAATATCCAAAACATATTTTCTATTAGTTATTTAAGCTTTTGACAAAAGAAAAGCATTAAAAACACTCTAAATGCATATATACATGAATTGTACTGTAAAAAAAAAAAAAATAAAGTTTGTTGAAATTAAACAGTTGCCATTTTAAATCTAACATCAACGTGATAGCTTGCATGGATGAATATCACATTACAAAACAGAATGGATGGCATTTGCTATCTTTGAAGGATTTCCTACCAAGTGGTGGCATTTTCAAGATATTTCAAGGTCATCCATATTTGTGGAATGAAACCTTTCCTACTGTCCCTTGACGTTTTGCCCCACTAAAGACAGTACAAAAAAATTATGCATCTGGGTTGACTTTGGTCACTTCAGTGCTCGTGTGTGTGTGTGTGTGTGTGTGTGTGTGTGTGTGTGTGTGTGTGTGTGTGTGTGTGTGTGTGTGTGTGTGTGTGCGGTGTCCGTCCATTTGTGCTCACAGGCAGGTGTTCAGGCAAGCGTGTGTGTGCGTGTATGTATGTGTTTTGTGTGTGTGTGTATTTGTGTGTGTGTGTGTGTGTGTGTGTGTGTGTGTGTGTGTGTGTGTGTGTGTGTGTGTGTACAAAACCCGACAGTAAGTGTAATTTCAGACTGCCAATAGAAGATCTAGACTTTAACATATGTGTCTCTAACAATCCAGGCACGGCATTGGTCAACTTATTCCTCTATAGATCTGCTCTCCGTGAACAAAGATTTGTCCTCTAATCCAGAGGTCTGAGGTGCAAATGAGTCCTTCCCCAGCAGATCGGGGCGGGTTCAAAGGCACATGCTCGAAGAATATATTGTGCGACGGAAGCAGGGGTCCATCTTTGGGGGGCCTTTCCTGGCCTCCGCAACGCTCGTACCACAGACTTCTCCAAGCAGAAAAGCCCAAAGAAGTTCTCCTCAGTCCTTCAGCTGCCTCCCGCCACCTTTCCTGGACCGGTGCCTGCGTCTCCGCCTCTCGCCGCGCGTACTGTGCTGCCTGGCGTGGTGGTGGTGGTGGTGCGGCCCCCCCGACTGTCTCTGGCTGTCCCTCAGCTTTCGCACCATGTCGTGGTCCTTGTCGCCCAACACCCGGGGCAGGAAGAGCGAAGCCCTGTCCGTGCTGCGGGTCTTGAAGCCGCGGCGCGGCCGGCCCTTGCCGTTGATGGAGACGTACCACTGCTTCTTGGCGCTCGCCCGCCGCTTGCCCGCCCCTCCGCCCGCGGGGGGCGTCTGCTCGGTGGAGTGGTGGCGGGATGCGTAGGTGTTGTAGCCCAGCTCGTGGATGCGCTCCACAAACTCGCACTCTTTGTTAAACACGTCCTGGAAACACCGCGAGCAGACGGGGGACGATTAGCACTAAAACGTTAGCATTGAAACTCTTTTTAAAGGCGGTCTATAAATAAATAAAGTTATTATTAAATTTTATGAAGCGGATAATGTGCTTGGTCGGGTTCCCAAGGGTTCTGTTGTGTGCCAGAGAGCACATACTCTATATTTACATACTGTGTATTTAGGGTGTAAATGTGAACTGTGCTAGGAAAGCACTATACATATTGACAATGTTTCCTACGTACATACACTGTCCCAATATTTCAATGTAAATATTCCAAAGAATAGTGGAATACTGTTTAGATTCATAGTCACATTCAATTGTTTTTTTATCTGGAATTGTGACATATTCCCAGTTGAGAATGATGCTGTATTCCATAGAGCAGCTAAATATGAGTGCATGTAAATGCAGTTAGTGAATTAAATCAATCAAATGTTCTTTCAATTTGGTTATCAAATTAACTTGGTTGATTCACTTTGTTGTTTTACATTAAGCTGAAATAAAACGTAATAGATTAGTCTCCGATAGTAAATGTGTAATAAATAATAAAATAATAAATGTGTTTGTTTTTTTAAAATAAACGTTTTATTTCAACTGAACTTACCAGTCATGTAAGGTAACTTATTTTTTACAGTGCATGTCAAGAGGATGTGATTTAGTTCTTATGTAGGCACTGATCTGGCCTCTAGTGTTTGGCGTAATATTACACTTACTGAAGCATATAGCCGTCCTTTATCGTTCATGGCCAGGTATCTACCGGAGAATATCCCTTTTATGGCCACAACACCCACATCCACAGCTGTAATTTCCATAATGCCTGTAATGTAAGAATGTATATGTTATAACTCACTTATAGGCCTATGGTACGGTCTTTATTCCTTGCCTATAAGGGACTCTTCTAATCGCTTAGAAAAACATTTCAGAAGGTAGGACAAAGATAACAAAATGTTCAAGAATTTAACACGTGTTAGCCTAACACTGAAAACGCAAATTTACGCCCCAATTTAGCACAATGCGAGCTGAAAAAGAACGGCGGATTGGATTTGGCACTTCCCCAGCTCTATTCAGTTTGCTTGTTGTGTTTTTTTAATCATCCCTTGATTAGTCTAAGGTCTATTCAGGGCTTTGAAAAGCACTAATCGTCCTTGATTAGATAAATACATCCGTTTGGATAGCACTATTGTCCCCCGCGATCCTTATTCTGCGCTCAAATGGAAAGAAGTGACATCACGTTGTTTGGGTTAGTTAACTGCACTTCTATCACATGCAAATGACTGCGACTGACTGATAGTGGTACAAACGGAGCGGGCTCTCTTTAAGATGATTTGTTAGACAAACAAACTTTAGTTAAACACGTTAGTGAGTAGCCTCCTTCGTCTGCTCTATAGTGACCCTCTGATCAGTGCCAGTGAAAGTTGCCAGAGCATCTTATAGCTGCCAACTAACTTCTATATTGCACAATATAAAATCTCTTTAATGAAAACTAAATAGTCCGACAGATTATTGTTCAGTGAATGAAATAGCATATTGTATGTAAACCTAACACAACATCAGATAAAGCGAACGTTGTTAATCTACAGGATTAGGATATGCAATATGTAATGCACGTATCCGTTCAAAATCCGTTTAAAATAGGCCTACCCATAACTCGAATTCTACTTACTAAATGGGTTGTCTTCCTCCAGGGATCCATCTATTTTTCCGTTGGGGTGGATTTGTAGATGGTATTTAGTGGCGCAGTAAAGTTTCCTGCGTCTTGGGGCTCCCCCGAGGTGTTCATACACTCCGCCGCGGCCCCCTGCGTCTCTCCGCTGCCGGGGGTCGCACGCCTGCCCCCGCGCGCAAGGGGCTCGGGCAGTCCCAGGGACGAGCCGCCGAGACGCCGTGTCCTGCTTGCTTAGGTCCGGCAAACTCAGCAACAGCAGCAGAGGAATTATTAGCATTATGGCATGGCCGTGGAGCGCACGATTCTGCCGTGAAAAGCGTCCGCCTCTCTCAGGCGAGGGGCAAATCCCTGTGACCCCCCGGCCCTGGAAACATCGGAAGTTATATTTGTGGTCCGCTGCTCTCGGCTATCCGAGGAGAGTCAGCGTGAATCAACGTGCGAGGAAGCGGTGACCGCAGCCTGGATGCGTTGTGTCCTGCCCGCTGGCGACCACGAGTCCTCTGTCGTCTCCAAAAACCCTGCAGTGTATCGGTCCGAGAGGCGATTTCGTCGATCCCTAGTGTGCGCAGATATAAAAGAGGCTTGCGGTGACAATAGCCTGAACTCCGACCAGTTGATACAAAGGAAAGGGGCAGGCAAAGGTATCAGCGTTGTGTGAAGTAAGAGAGACGCGGCGTGGATAAAATTACACAGCGTTACACACAGTGGCTTATTGCGGAACACCGCATCACAAAAGGCCAGCCATCTGAGGGCAGGTCTCTCCTCTGAACTCCTCTTTTGAAATATCCCAAAGACCAATTATACATCCCAAATTATACACCCAGGGCTAAGACATGTGCACCAGGCCGGCGTAACAGGTGGGGGATTGAACAACACATAAATCAAAACAATCAGCCCCTGGTTCAGAAGTATACATTCATTGTTGTTTGATATCTTCATAAATAAACGCTTGTGGAATATAAATAAAGCATTTATAAAAAATGTTCTGCCTTTAAAACGTCTATCAGTATAAACAATTAATGTGTTCTGGTTAAAAATAAACTTTTAAGATGTACGACACATTATAGACCCATCACAAGTCTGAAATATTAGTTTATTAGTTTATTTGCTAAAAATACTGTAGGCATAGGTAGGCTATAGCCTATCATGTTTGGGTGGTCCTTGTCTACTTACAATGTATACATCCACATTTAACAGGTGCCCACCTAGATTGCGCAGTCAAGCCGTTATTACAGACCGAGGTCAATATGAAGTATCTGTCATTTGTAATTTGCCTTGAATCAGCTCGCCTTCATGTCCAGGTTTGTGCCACAAAGTCCTTCTGAACTTGCTGACGATGGCCTGAATTAATTCACAGCATCCATTTGTAAAAGGCAGACAGAAACACGGGCGGGGCTTGAAGCCACTGTGGGAAAGAAACCATCCACTTTTTGTCTCCTTGTTGCAGTTAAAGTTTCCGACAGCGCTTAAAAAAGATCGTTTATCCCGGATGGAAAACAGTCACCTTCATTCATTAGGGTAATTTCCCTGACAGACAGATAGCCGTCAATCAGAGAAGGGCTTCCTTTAGCGATTTGCGTGTCCTCTCCTCTGCGTTATTTTTGCTCATTTACTCCAGAGACGCGCTCCAGACTTTCCTATCCTAATATCCCACTATGGCTAGGCAGCAGCCGGTGGGCGGAAGAGCAACAGGCTAAATGACTACTGCCTAAATTGCTTCCATCTTGGTCGTATTATGGTTTCATTCTGGTAATTAGCACCATCATCTACAAATCTTTCTGCCCTTTGGCGCTACTCCAGTGCGTGCTATCAAGAATCCCCAAGAGGAGTCAACGGTTAATTTGTCTTCCCCTCCCATACATCACCAAGAAGGCTGCTTCTGTCACTTTATTTACCCCGATGATCACAAAATTGGGCTCTTATGATTTGAAAAGTGTGCGCATTATGCGTCGAAGACCGGTTCCAAGTCAGATAACATACCAAAACATCAGCCGGCCGCTATGTATCATAGGTTGTTCTGTCGGCCGTTTCTAAGTGAGACGCTCTTGATGTGGTTAGATTTTGGAAGAGGGTGGAACCTCAGATGTGGTTTGCTGCTACTCTCAGAAACTATTTTAATTACGCCGCCCACAAAGCGGCCCGGCTAGGAGCACTGCACACGGCCTGAATACGCACCGCATATGCGCACACATGGCTCTCTCTCTGTCTCTCTCTCTCTTTCTCGCTCCCATTTTCTGTCTCTCTGTCCCCTGCTCTCAGCCTCTACCCATGAAAAAAAAACGCTGGGAACTTTTGTTATAACGCCACAATGGGTCCAGTCAAATTTGCACGATGAATCTGTTGGTCAGGCTACATTTTTTGTGACTTGTGCAGCAAAATGTACACAGGCCTACTTAAAAAGGATGTAAGGCAACTGAAACTCAAGAAGCAATCACAACTGAATGAGTAGTATTTGTGCTTCATCATTCTTTTTATTAAGAAAACTGCATGATTTATTGAACTTGAACAAATCCACCCATTGGTTTAACGCACCAGTCAAACCAAGTCACAGAAAATAGGCTACAGCAACACAAACCCTAAAGCATACATTTTAACTCTCCCTTTATTCTCTCCTTCGGCCATGAATGAAAGCAAGAATTTCGGTGCTCCTTTTTTAATTGACCTCCCCAAAATCTCTCCCCTTAAAAACCCTTTTGGCACAAAGGGGTTCTTTTCTGTCGTAATACAAAGGTTATTAGCCAGGTCCCTTTTGTGGCCCCCCTTTTAACGGAGCAAAAAAGGAGGTACCATTAATCCAGAGCAAATCAAAATGACCTTTGAACCCTTTTTGCTGTACTTTTTCTCATGCCCAGCTTTCTTTGGTGAGCCAGTGATCAGAGGGCCCAGTCCGGCCTGCTGCCTGTTTCCCAGACGGGAATGCCTCTGGTCCCCTGACAAATCGCTCCTGAGCCGCCTTTGTCCCCCCTCACTTTGATCTTACCTGCTTGTCAGGAGCTTGAGAAAGAACTCTGGTACAGTCCCAGCGCACAGCAAACAAATTGGCAACTATTTAATTCTCTCTCTTTCTCTCTCTCTCTCTCTCTCTCCCTCTCTCTGTCCAACTCTCAAATTCACCCTCTCCCCCTCTTTCTCTCTCCCTATTTCTCTTTCTCCATCTCAGTCTCTCTTTCCTTCCAAACTTCAGTCAGGTTAGCAAAGGCTATAACCCCTTATCTTTGCTAATAGCATGCAACCTGTAAGTTTGCTTTGTTTTTTTTCTGATTTTGTTTACCAGGTGTTTTGTGGCTATTTTCTGCTTGTCTGTGTTGCCTATTACACTGTAAAAAATATATACAATTTAAGTCAAAATAAGAACAAAATTATTTTGACTTAAATTTGACTTAAGATTCCTTCAAACAAATCAATTACTCTTAAATAAAGTCACCTTGCCATATGTCTGGAAACTATACTTTAAACCGTAATACCCAAAAATGCACTTGCAAAGATAAAAAAAAAAAATGAATGAAATTTGAAATTGCATTGGAAATGGTTGCAGTCAAATTCCCTGTATGTGCAAATGTAGCAACATCTTCTTTGCTGTGGCATGCACTCACACTCACTCACACACACACACACGCACGTGCAAATATAGGCTACACACCTTGTACACAATGTTCAGATATAGTCCTGTGCTGGCTGAATGAGCCAGTTTTGACTTGCGAAGCTCTGTGTGAGCCTAGAGTGACCTCTTTCCGCTCACCGCTTCCAACTTCCAGCCCACATCAAAGTGAAGCGACTCCCTTTTACAATATATATCACGTAGAAAAACAAACAACGCGGTCTGTCCCTCATGCGTGTATTGTATCGGTGGCACTGCGTGACATGGGATACGCGAATGACAGACATGGAGAAAGGCAGATTAATGTATTTGCCGGAAGCCTATAAGGACACCTAACCGACCCAGCGTTGTTTTTTAAGACAGGTACATTTCGTCTGAGAACGGATTAAAATTATCCTACGAATCAATGACTTCCCCGCGCGCACCACCAAACCCCTTTGTCTTTCTCGCACTGTCACTCTCTTTTCTCTCATTCACTCCGTCGTTCCCCCTGTTCCTCTCTCTTTCTCTCCCTTTTCTGCCCGGTAACCGGATAGCTCTGTCCTATACTTCTACAGCCCTTTGATTGTTACCTGCAGGTTTCAAATGCCTGTCGCTGGGGCTGCGGAGTGGCCCGCGCCTTCCAACAGTCAGATGATTGTGGTGGGATGAAACCCTAGAGGCCATCAATGGTCGTCAGAGACAAACACGCAAACGTGCACGCAAACGTGCACGCAACGGGAGTGCCCGAGAGAGCGCGCGTCCACCGTGGTTCAAAGTCACACGGTGACCAAGGGGATGAAGTGGAGTGGTGGTGGTGGTGGTGGTGGTGGTGGAGTCATCTGGGACGACATGGTTACGGCCCGAGCGGAGGGATTATTAGTGGCTGTTTGGTGGGCGACAGCGAGGCAATAGCGATCGAGGGTGTTTGTGTTTTTCCAAGACCTCTTAAATGGTGTACACCCGCGATGTGGACTCACAACACAGCACAAGCGCTCTCACGAGATTCTCAGCACACCCAACGCAGTTAGTTGAGCTCTGCTGGCCCTCTGTGATAGACAGATCCCCCTATAGCTGACAGTGATGGAAAAGCTTCTAGAAAAAGCTCATTTGGAACTCAATGTTGCCTCATTTCCGTATGATTGACGCCAAACCCCAGGCGCTCCGCGGGTGGCGCTGCATTAAAAAGCTGCTTGCTGGTGGTTAGGAAGATGGATGAGCCCCAGATTCAATGGGGATCATTCTGGTGTGTTTCCCCACCAAACTCTGAAGGTAGGACATTCACGGGGTTGTAAATGTGGACTGTCAACCCGTCAACTACTGTCTTGTGTTGTCTGTCAGGGTGTGCAGGTGCAGGCACTTCCACAGGACGTAGTTTGTATCCCCACGGTACACATCGTTGTTGTTGCAGAGTTCAATTTAGGGCTATTTCAAATTTGAATCTGAAATATAAATATACTGTATCGTAGACATTACAACAATTTGATTCCGCAAACTGGAGTGATTTAGAACACATCCTACCAGTAGAGACAGTGATCAACTTTGCAGAATCGTTAGAAGTTTGTTTTGGAGAACAAATGGAAGTGAACAAGTAAATTAAGCCTGCCAACGGTGGATTCTTTTTCTGCAGGAGGACTTAATATTTCGGTAAGGAAGCTACAGAATCAAGGGACAAACAAAAGTTCACAATCACCTTAATGTGAATGGGCTTGGTACTGTAAACAACCAGTGGCTAGGCATTTCAGAGTGTGATTTGTTATTTGACACCGCAAAACATTCTAAAGCTGGCTGTATAAAAACAAAGTAAAGTATACATGAATAAGGGTATCTTTCAATACACACAGAAGCCATCCCAATTATAAAAACATGTTAACAAAATTACAAGCATACATACGTACGTGAGAAGAATTGTTACAGAGGTGGTGCTCAATTTTTACAATCAAATATATATGACTTTGTCTTATTATTTGCTTAAAATGAACAAATGACATTTGCGAAGTCCGTCAAGTACCATCAAGTACTATGATAAAATTCAAATTCAAAATTTGTAGGCAAACAGCAGTGTTGGAACAAAGTGTGAACCAACGTTTATTGTCGCAACACCTCACTATTTAGCTGCTATATATATTTAGTGAATAATAGAGAATTAGTCCACTACTAGGGAAGACCCAACTTACTGCCAGAGAGAGAGAGCGAGAAAGAATGACAGGAGGACAGAGGTCATTTTATCATCCTGTCAGCTAATTGGTCAGATGACAGATGTCTGTCCTGAAGGTACTTGAGTCTAGTGATCTGTTAGCCTGCGTCTGTCAGTACTACATGCCACAGCTATGCTAATGTGCTAATGCCTCAGCTATGCACATGGCAGTGCCTCTCAAATACCTCTTCACCGGAATACCTAACTCTCTACATTTAGGAACCTATGTGGGCGGTCATTTCATTTGTAGAATGAAATGTGATATTTAGAATGACAACCATGATAACAATGATTGGATTGCCAACATTAACGGGCTGTACAAATATAATTAAGGAAATATCTATCATTAAATTATATGTAAATGTATTAAGTAACGGTAATATAAAATATAATGAATTGATTGATATAGTAATATAAAAGTTATGAATTGATGACGCACAAATTAGGATAGGATTTTTACTTTGCTAAGAGCTATGAGATATTCATGAACTGTACATTTTAAAAGCTCTCACCATAACACAGAACAATGTGCTATATATATAGATTAGTTAGGCATATAAGAAAGTTGTTGTAAACGATTTAGATTTACTTACATTCCAATTACTATGATTGCTCCTATTAATGTCGTAGCTTAGTTAAGAACCTATCTTGGGGTTTGCATCAAATTGTTTTCATGTGAATTATGAATTTTAGAAACGAATTAAACCTGAATTGATCCGTAAATATTTTTTTTAGGGGGGGGGGGAAACCTGAGGGAAAAAAAGTGTGCTTTATTGAGGTGGAAAAGTTGGTGTTTCAATGAAGAGATGTGGTGGGTGGGCCAGTCGTTAGGGTCGTCGACCCCCAGCAGAAAGGTACTGGGTTAGATCCCTGAGATGCCCAGCCTCCTTGTCTAACCTCTGCCTGCTCCATAAACACTTGCACTGTATGTCACCTTGGATAAAAGTGGTAAATGACCTAATTGTAAGAAAGGGTAAGAGAAACCCATCCTAACTACTTATAGGAACAGGGAGCAACCATTGGGGGGGGGGGGGGGTAACAATTCATGATCCAATGCCAGGGCTTTGGCAGTGGTTAATTTAAGGGT
>JAOEHI010000018.1:473955-488546 GCA_025447815.1 Percopsis transmontana
ACCCACGGTGTGTATGTGTGTGTGTGTGTGTGTGTGTGTGTGTATATATATATATATATATATATATATGTATATGTATATGTGTATGTATGTGTATGTATATGTGTATATATGTATATGTGTATATATATATGTATATGTGTGTGTGTGTGTGTGTATATATATGTATATGTGTGTGTGTGTATATATATGTATATATATATTAAAAAAATAATATTTCTTTCTCCTTTCCTGTGTCTCTGGCCACAACAATGTCACAAACCTCTATTCTGGTGTGTATTGTGTGTGCTTGTGCGTGTGTGCCCCGCTGGCCGGCGCTGGACGCAACAATGGCATCAGGAGGCACCAGGGAGAGCGGCAGGGGTAAAACGGGGTGCCTGCAGGCTTTGTGGCCCTCCCCTTTTCATTTCCATGTACAAATCCAAATGCACACACACAATAACCAGATGGGTGTGTGTGTGTGTGTGTGTTGAGGGGGAGAGGGAGGGGGGTACAGTAGCAGCTGGTTTACGTAGTGCTGGGCAGCAGGTGAACGCTGTCTTCGGGTCGGCAACTTTTTAAGAACGATGGTGGTGAGGGGAGGAAGGGGGTGGGGGGGCTTAAGCTGTCCAGAAGTCTGTAAGGGTACAAGTGATCCAAGAGAGCCTGGATTCAGATGACTTTTTTTTGTAAGTGTAACTTGTGGCATTTAAAGTAAACTAAAAACTGAAAGTCATCGAAAGGTGTGTGTAGGTTCCACAACAGAGAGAAGCTTTGGGGAGATAAAACGGTAACTGTTAATAGAAGTTAATAAAACAATAAAAAAGTTTGTTTTTTTTCATCTGGAGCCAGTCTCTTTGATTCCCCTTCCCCCGGCAGAGCTATAGCGCTGAGGCCGGCCAGAGGAGGAGGGGGGGGGGCTAGAGAGAGAGCGCGAGGCACTGAAAGCTTTTTAGAGAATGTTCAGGAATTTGGGGAGCAGGTGGTGAGTGGTGACATGAAAAGAAGACGTGACAAATGCAAGCGCTCAGCTTGCCGGGAGAAGAAAGGCCCCTAAACGAAATGGTGGCATAGAATTTCCCCCTCGGCCCCGCGTGCCTCCAACCACACCGCCAACTCCACTATCCCCAATGGCCAATAATACGCCTCTGTTTTAAAGAGCAGCAAAGATGTCTCTCTATTTATTGAATACCCAAGCACAGACCCGACTTGGTTGAAATGGCCACAATGGAAGATTAAAGTTTGTAGTGTGTAATTTTTTGGCCAGAGGGGGGCAGAGTGGAAGAACACAACGTGGGTCCCTGTAACACATAAGACACAGGTCGTGCGTGTTCATGTGTATACAGTCGCGTCGCAACCGCTGCTCCTGTTTTGTAAGCGCCTTAATTCTGCTCAGGTATTATGTAGTATATACTACCTATGCAAAAACCCTGCCCACAAAATATATATGTGCAATTGTGTAATGATGCTAGATTGTGTGCACTAGCCCTTTAAGTGAGTGACCAACTCAATGATCAGAATGTATCAACAAACGATATACCCAATTATAATTACAATTATACTCACTGTAAAATAATGCATTTTAATCCTATAGGAACAGTGCATGACTTACACAGGCACCCGTGTTATGGTTTTGATTCCTCGTGCGTTTCACAAAATAGGAAGTTAGGTAGCCAACAGCTGGGTGCCCAAATCTCATATAGGAGAAGTAAGGATGGTAGTTTGCCATTACTTATTGTGACGCTAGCTAGCTAGCTAGCTGCAGCAACCTACTGTAATTCCCTCAAGAGGATTTAATCTAATCTAGCGCGAGTGACACGATACACAGCATAGCACACAAAGCCACCCTGGAAGGTGTGCATGTGAAAGAGAGAGAGGGGGGATTCTGGAAAATTCTTTTCACGGGCCTTTGATGTTGCCTGGCCAGCAATGTCTCTCCTCTGTCTCAAACCACAAGCAAAAGACATATTAACAAACCATGGCTGTGATGTGTCTCCATGCGAGGTCTGGGTTACAGTAACCCGTGACCTTGTAAACACTGGCTCCTGAGTTTCTGCTTTGGGTTCCAGGGAGGCCCATGCTAGGACATACTGTATTGAACACTGGCTCCTGTTTTGTTTTTCACTTGGCTTCATTGAGGCCCATACCAGGACCTTGTAAACACTGGCTTTTGTTTTTTTGCTTGGCTTCAGTGAAGCCCATCTACAGACTTGCATCAAGCTCCAAAAATGTAATTTAAATACGATAGAAGCCACATGGATAAAAACCTAAAGTAATTAAAAAGAAAAAGATAGAGCGTTTGTGTGTGTGTGTGTGTGTGTGTGTGTTATACAACCAGACGGCTATAGCAAGTGTGTGTGTGGCGAGGGTCTTTGTCTGCCACTGGTTGAGTTGGTCCTAGCTGGCAGGCCTGTGGGAAAGGATTAGAGTTTCACGCCTTTTCCTACACATTGAAGCCCCATCAAAGACATTCCTTGCATAACAAATCAATGAGTACTGTCACACGCACGCACGCATGCAGACGCACACACACACACATTCACCCTGTTAATCATTATCCATAGATCTGCATTGATGGTTCTTAATGCGAAAGTAAGAAATTGCAGGTGTATAGAAAAACAGTATTTTCCTATACAGTAGCGCGCATGTGTGTGTCTCTGTGACTGTTTGTATGTTTATGCGTATGAAACTTGGGCTCTGCTCTTTGACCTAAAAAGAGAAAATGGCATCTCGGGCCATTTTCTCACCTACCAATAAGATGCGTTAAAAATCCTCACTCTGTGTGTCCTGAAAGTCCTGCGGAACTGGCACGACACATTGAATATTCAACCACCCAACGTAGTGAAAGAGGTAAAGGAAAACCTTTGACATCATTGGTCTGTATATTATTGCATATTATTGTCTGATACAATCTCTCCCTCTTTTGAAAAGATGGAATATGATGAGGTTAGGTGTTGTGTGTAAAAAGATGTGACCTTAATGTGAATAGTGAAAACTGTGAAGTTGGTGAGTGTTCGTATTGTACTATGTTATCAATTGTATTAAGAATTTTACAAATTTGATACTCGCTTCTATTTAAATTAAACTAGTCAAATGTAATGCAAAACTGCATGAAAATAAGCATGAACCTTTTTTTTTTTTTTTACAACTGGTGATCTAGTATGTTTTTGTCAGGTTTGGGTTTCACGTTGCTGATCAAACTAATCTAGCACACCAACATAAAGTCATAAGTCAGGTGGGGACCTTTTCTATTTGTTTTTATTGTGCAGTCGACACAAATATTGATATTCTGTGCCTCCCGGGTTGCAGACGACAACTGGCATGAAGTAGACTCAACTGTGTGGAATGATTTGTAAGAAAACAAAAAGTCTATGGCTTACCAAGAATGACACTGATCCTATTTACAAATTCTAATTATAACTCATTGACAGTTTGGAAAATGGAGGGGGAAAAAAAGCTTTTTATAAATATAAAAAGTGAAGGGAGGCCTTAATGGGCTGTACGGGGGGAGAAGTCTCCATCGCTGAGACAGCTTAACACTCAAAAGAGTTACACATATCCCATTTACTGTTATGGCACCAGAATCAAACCACGCTCTCTGGTCTCCATTATTGATGCATTACCTCAAGCTGTTTTAACAGCACTAGACACCGAACCAACAGGTGCAACAGAATAAAAACAGACTAAAATTAGAGATAGATCTTGACTGTCATGAGGTATTGTGGATGAAAGCATTTTACATTGTCTCATTTTCCTTTTTTTTTTCTTTTTTTTTTTGGAATAGTACGAAAATCATATTAGGTAAATATAAGCAAAAACCGATCACATAGAATCTACGTAAAAACAAACAAGATGTCAATAACATTTTCTATGAGAAAATTCAAACCTAGCATGGCAGTATATTGACATTTATACGTATAAAAAAATTAGCAGCAAAACAATAGGAGAAAAAGCATTTTTTTTCTTTTTTTTTTAGTTACATTTCATTACATTTTTGTTGTTGTCTTGACATGTAGCTGGGTTTTATTTTCCATAGCAGCGGAATTCAAGGAGTGTTATTCTCCTACACTGTCGTATCTGTACAATCAGAAACCTAATTTAACCCTACAGCATAAGATAACCTAACATGGATCTTATTTTCTTTCGTTTTCCAATCATACCACTGACTCTGGAAAAGACAGGAAAATTAGGCCCAGGGCAATTTAAAAAAAGGCAGTTATCTTTCAGACACACTTTGCTGTTGAGCTTTCACCCTTTTTTTGCCACTTTTGACAACCTTATACCCCTTCTCTCTCTCTTGCCATCTCTCTCCCATTTCAGGCAAGTCGCAAACACAGCCCACATCTTTAGGTTTGTGCAAAATCATTTCCATGGACTAAACACGCCCCCCCCCCCTTTTTTTTAGCTTCATAACCTTCCCTAAACATGAGCAGTGTTTTAACTATGGTGTTTCAATATGGGGGAGATGATGTCTTGATTTAAAAGCAGCTACAGCAAGCAGTAAGCTGTATTGGCAATTGGCAAGCATTAAGCTGTCGGGTTGGTGATACTTAATTTTAAGATCTCTGTTGTAGTCCTAGCTCCCCACTAAATGAATTACCTGAAGCAGGAACCACCACCGTGGTTCTACACCAAGACTCAAGTCTCTTACCAAAACTCCTAATGTTCACACCATAGCTAAAAAGGTAACCTGCTCAACCCCATTCCATTTCATGTTTCTACAAACTTTGTTTATCAATATGATTTTTTTTAAACGAGTCAGCAGCGCTGACCAAAAGTGCTTTTTTTTTTTTTTAGAACAAACAAAATTGGAATGGTATTAGAAGGTAAGGTGTAACTAAATCAAACTAAAAAATAAAATATAATAATGGCTGTGGATTGCAAGGTGTGAATGTACATCGATTTAAGCTTAACAAATCATAGTAGCCAGCTGTCTTCCCGCCTCATGCCCGAGGAGAACTGGTTCAGCCCCCAGCCCCCTGGACCTTTGACAGGACTACGTGGGTAAAGGGAAATGGGTGGATAACTAGCTGTAAAGCGCACCAACCAGTGAAGATAAATTACTGTCACAACACATATTCCAAACCTATACATCGGCAATCCACAGCCACCATGTCAAAACAGAGCATTTCACACTATTTCAAAACATACTGTTGGTTTAGAAAACATCTTTAAAGAGAAGAGGCAAAAAAAAACAAAACTAGAGTGGAAATATTTGATAAAATGTCTACGATATATAATAAAGTGACTACACATACAAGCAAGCAGGGATATAAAAAAAGTCTACATAGCAACTGAACAAACATCTAAAGAAAATAGACTTTGGGGAAAAAATTGAAAAGCCTCTTCTCTTTAATAAAGATGCCAGATTACAAGGGCCTACTTTACACTTTGGATGGTTCATGTAGGCAAAACCAGTCTGTGGTAATTTAAAGATTCCTAGTTTTAATATATGAGGGCATAAGAAAACAATGTCTATTTTCATGTGGCCAGCGTGTGAGCCAGTGAGCTTCTCATTTCATCTTGATATAGTTTTATCTGTATCTGTTCATTAGAATAGATTTCTGCAGTGTTGGCCTCTGTTTGGCCCCAGCAGGGCGGGGGGTGGGAGGCAGGAAGGAACTTGGGCATCTTCAATCTTCTCTGTCCTGACTTGGTAGCCGATGCAATGACGGGCAGACAGGCATGAGACAGTTTGGGGCTGTGATAGCAGGCACAGCCCACTAAACCAATGATGAGAGGCTGATTGCAAGTGGGCGGGGCATCACATGTAGAGGGGGTGGGGGGGTGTTGGGGGCGTAAAGGTGGACGCACACTCCCCTCAGGCGAGGCGCACTCTCCCCTTTTCCATCTGTATCTCTACCCAGAAGGACTCCCTATACTTCTCCCCCCCCCCTGACCAAGGAGGTTCTCAGTTGCTCAGATGTTGATGTCTCTCACGTCGGTGGGCGTGCACGACAGGTCCACGTCCTCGTCCAGGCGCTTGGCTTCTGTTGAGACGCCGTGCTGCTGCGCCTGGCGGAGGCTGGACTCCAGGAGAGACTCGATCTGCTCCTGGCAAGACCTCAAACAGTCCTGGAGGGGCGAGGCAGAGGTGGTCAGAGGTTGCGACGCCGTTGGTTTTCAATTGCACTGGTAACATGTAACACGCTAGGAACATTCCTGCATGCGTGTTTAAATGCAGATGTGAGTGTTCATAAAAAGGGGGGTCAGACGTACCGGGTCACTGCGGATAACCTGCGAGAGGAAGTTGGTGAGATTCTGTGAGGATAGTAGGCCGTCTTGGCTCTTCAGATACAGGCCCTGCACAGCTGCGACTACGCTCCCTGCTGCCACCATAGACGGGGGGCTGGCAATAAAGTTGACATCTGGAAAGATACCAAGAAAACAACAAACCTTTTTAGAAATTATGAATTGGTCTACATAAAACGAAGCAACACACTATCCAATTTATAAAGTTTATATATTACTTGTACAGTATATTATTAACTTAATACTATAATATTTGCATCACAGTATAAAGGGAATGGGTGAAAGCAAAACCGATTCACATAAACCTATCAATAATACACTTTTTTCTGGGTGAGTCGTCACCTGTGATTAAATATCACAAGGTTAATAAATAAATTGCACAAGCCACCCAGGAATAATAGGAATTATATAGACGATTGGAAAGACAGGAAGCCATTTATTCTAACAAATGAATGATCATTTAAAGTACATCGATGAGTTAATTGACATAGGCAAACACAGAAATGAATTATGCATGTAGAATCTATACATGTGTGATAAATATACACATTAACCATACAATAGACATCATACCTGTAGCACAGAGGGCCACGAAGGTCTGGGCATGCTTCCTAAGAATCTGCTTGGTGCTTTGATGAAGGTTGAGCTTGGACAAGAAGTGCTCAATGAAGTCGTGAGGCGTGACAGAGGCCAAGTCCCACTTCAGCTTGTTAAGAACCAGCAACTCCATATGCTACAGAGAAGACCAAATGATTCGCCGCATGAGACATCTTTCTCATTCTCACACACTCAATCTCTCTTTTGTCTTTGTTTCTAATTTTGGCATTACGATTATGGGTTGTCAGTGATTTGACACACACACACACACACAAACTAACAACCCCTGCATTTTGTTTTCCACCCATTAGGTGTCGCTGTCCTCAAATTATAGTCATGACCACCTCTCTGGAACCATTCAAGAAATTAGAGGCCTTCAAATCGCCATGGGAAAGTTTCAAGGAGCCATTCAGACAAACAATGTTAGATTTATAAGTTTCTCATTTACAACTTCCCAATTGTCCACATAAATGACAGCAAATGGCTTTGATCATGGTGGCATTGAAAACTCAGGATTTTGGATATTGGCTATATGCTCTACAATGCATGCTGCCCATACATGTGTTATGCAACATCCGTGTGTTCTGGAGTCAATTACCAGTAGTTCTCCGGGCCGGACCGAGTTGTCGGTGTAGATGCAAAGTTTTTCTGCCGTTAATGGCACAGTCTCCTTCATCTTGGATGCCAGAAACATGCAAGTACCCCCCAGCAACTGTAGTCTCGTTTTCCTGGTTGCCTCCACTGATAAAAATCTATCCAAATAGTTCATAGCAAGCGGAAAAACCTCCTCCTCGCATTTCTGTTCCTCGCAGACCTGTGTGAGGTGAGAAAAGCCATTAGAGATCTCTTCTCCCCAATGCATAGAAATAGCGATTCATTTTCATTCCAACTTGTTTGCATTCAAACGGGCCATCATCAATAGTGGGTGTAAACGAAATATAAATATGCAAAGGGGAAACAAACTTTTACAGGCGCATTTAATTAACATTTTTCAAAATAAACTATGAAGTGTTTTTTTCGTAAAGAAAATCCCTACAGAAGTAATGCAATGAATCAAAAGTAATACGAACTAAGCCACAATTTGAGATATTTGTTATTCATTTTAGTAAATAAAAAACCTCGCAAAATTTGCTCCAGTCAGTTCTTAATGAGACACCAAGGTGGCGTCGATGCAAGTTTCATTCTCCATTTTCAACTTCGTCATCTTTTCAAAAAATAATTATAAATATTTAAAAATTGTCTTGGTATTTAAAAACGTAATGTAAATGGACCTTAACGCATGCCTTATCGGATGGGATTAAAATATGTCGACTTCTGTCACGAACAATGTTAAAACAATTAAAATTTTAAAACCATGCTCTTTCACGTGGAGCATGCGACATTTCCCTTCGGGTCTCTGACACACAACTTCAGAAATTAATAAAAAATATATGTTCTATAAGGATTCTATCACAAAGTACATGTAAATGTAGCCAAGAAGGTAGTTTATAAAATCCGACTATTTGGGTTACTTCGATCTCAGAGGAATTAACAAATAAGTGCTTGTTTTCAGCGGCGACCTTCAAAGACAGACATGACTCATAAACCAAAACAAAACTTCGCAAGATCATACAACTCTAACATGATGTAAACATGGACACACATCGATCCTATGATATAGACACAAGTGGCGATAAATAAACGGAGTTATTGTCATTTCTGCGATTATTGGAGATTTTTGTGATATTAAAAATCCTTCTAGCACGACATCAAAGATGGCGCATTACTGGCAAGAGCCAGACTGCATACGTGTACATTGCTGTTAATTTGGATATTTTTTTTAATGCAACAACATTTATTACATTTTCTGGAAAATACAATAGATGGCCAAGAAGAAGAATATTGCAATCCCCGTGGAAATGTAATCGTTAGGCTACTATAGCCACGGGCTATAGGTTGGGTGATTTTCCACCTCATACTTTTTGGGTTTGTATAACATGCAGTGACGCTTTAAAATTATGCCATAGCATATCAGATCTACCATATATATACACTTTTTTAACTGTTTTAATATAGGCTAGATAGGCCTACAAGGATCCAAGGTTCACTGGTTCTGCTTTCTCCAGACACAACAGAACTAAGGCCCTGTGCAGAACATGGGCAACAAGACACAATAAATGAATACATGCGAAACAAACCTCTAACATCCACGTCGCGACTATTTTCCTCATTTTGGGCACAATTTCTTTCTGAACACACTTAAAATAGTTCGGAGACGGAAGGTAGCTTTCCTCTGCCTTTAACATAGTCTGTAAAACGCGGTCGTTGAGTAAGTTGACATCTTGGTAAGCTCTCCTAATAGTATCCACTTCGCAACAGAGCAGCTGGTGTTCCATATTATCTCGGTTTGCAGTTAGTTTTTGTTGTTCTTCACGCGTAGAAGGAGAGTCGGAGAGGTATGCAACTTCTTGCTTGCTTGCTTTCGTTCGTTGTTCTTATCGCGGGCTTGTGGATGTGGTGCTTCGCTTGTTGCTCCTCCGACGTACGTAAGCCCTCTGAGGACCAGAGAAGTTCAGACCTCCAGACAAAACCTCGCGTTCGAGGGAGGGGGGGGGGGGGGTGCGAGAGCGCTGCGCGATGACGTTAGCTGTTGTTAAGAGCGAGAGAGATCAAAGCGGGCGAGCGGCTCGTGAGGGAGCGCGCGAGGAAGGAGATTGTATAGAAAGAAGAAGATAAACTCCTAAAAAGCTCCCCTGCCCCCCCTCCCCAACGCCGCCACCTCCTCCCCTGCGCTAAAACGTCCCAAATCCTTCTGCCCCCCTCCCCTCCCCTCCCCTCCCCTCCCCACCGCCGCCGCTGTTCTGTTCTATACGTATGGAAATGGGAGGTCCCCGAATTCCGGGTGGCGGACGGTCGGAAGGGGGTGGGAGGACGCCGGAGGAGAGGGGGGTGTTTAGGGGGTAGATGTTAAGGGGCCCCCGCTGGCCGACAGCCCAGCGTCCGAATCAGGATTCAAGACATGGAACGTCTGAACAGAAGAGAGTTGTAGGGTAAGGTTTGTCGGCTACTAGGGGGCAGTATGTAGGCAGACAACAGTGTGCCCCCCCCCCCCTCTCTCTGTCAATGAATCTAGCAGTTCAGGGCTAGCTACTGCTGAACATGAGGTGAGCACATGTGACAATAGACCATGGAATTTTACACAATGCTGGCATATTGTCGTTGCTTTTTAGCAGTAGCCTATACTCGGTAAATGAGTTAGACTATTCCACATAGCTGCAATTGTGGTTTGGGCCATATTTTGCAGATTCAGCCAATCCAAACTAAATATTCTTACCTTAATTCAGAGATAACCCTTTTTGTTTCTTTCATCTTTTGTTTCTTTTTTGTGAATGAACGTGTGGTGTTTACTATACATGTAATAAATAGTATAGCCTACACTACTTTAAAGTTGATCAACCAGACAGAAAAGTACATTAAGGAGAGTAATGTAAAAAAGGAAAGCATGATATAGGCTACTAGCTAGTAAGTGTTTAAAGTGTGGTTGCCACACACACAGACACACACATAAGCACACAAGCAA
The DNA here is from genome assembly GCA_025447815.1 of Percopsis transmontana. Classification (NCBI taxonomy): domain Eukaryota; kingdom Metazoa; phylum Chordata; class Actinopteri; order Percopsiformes; family Percopsidae; genus Percopsis; species Percopsis transmontana. The sequence goes on from JAOEHI010000018.1 coordinate 484,343, forward strand.
ACAGGAGGAGACTTGAGTTGCACCAATAGGAGGAATTGCTGTTACTAGGCAGATGTCGGCATAACTTTTCATGTGGGTAAAAGTTCAGTGCACTGGAAAAGTTCACAATGTTATTGATAACCCTATCAAAGTCCTTTGGTGAAGTGTTGTTCTCTGAAAAGGCAATATAGGCTAATTATCTGCCGACTGTATTGAATGATATGCATCAAACCTGTATTAATATTCAACAACACCAAGAAAACCAGTCAGTAAGACTAGTTACACAAACTAGAACTATAGAAGTATGAAAAGATGTCGGAACTAAATTATTGACCCATGTCATTGCATTTGTCAATAAAGTCAAAACAAGACTAGGCCATATTTAGTAAATTGTAACCATTTTTATTTCAGTTTCAATATGAATTGGAGCTTTTAACATTTTTATTTCAGTTTCAATATGAATTGGAGCTTTTAACATTCCTGGAATTCTTCCCTGTCCTATTGAGTAGGCTACCGTAAAGCTCCCAGCTCTCGGTTGCCCTGAAGTTTGGATCAAGTTTCATCAGTGAATAATGTTAATACTGAATGAATTTTCTCCTTCTATACTTGTCAAGAAGGTTTTTTTTATACAATTAATTGGATTTTATGTTTTCCCCCTATAGCTTTGCTTGAAGATTTTTCACAAGCCACTCAGTTGTATACAACTGAGAAAAATTCAAGTTTGATTGTCCTGAATAAATGGTCGCCTTCCTGCAGTCGAGTTAACACCAATGCAAACATACAATGAAAAAATACAATATTGGGACCTTCATTTTAAACATAAAAGAAAGGCTTCAACCACCGCCTGAATCTCAATTATTTCATTTAAAGTTCAAACATTTTAACCAGCAACTTTTTTTCAAGTTTTTTTCTATTTCATTAAAATGTATTTAGAGATGACAAGAACAATGTAAACATAACATATCTCAGATATTTCTGTAAGTCTTAAGTAAGACTACATGCTATAATTTTCTCTCCTGTTGGTGCCTGATCGGCCATATCTCTGCACAGCACACTGGTGTGTGGTGGGAAACAAAGAGAGTTGGAGCATGTGACTTTTGGAGTGGGCCTGATCTACCAGCTTTATGGTAAATTGTAGAAGGAAGTTGAAGCAGAGCAATGGGATCTGTTTAAAGGGCTAGCAGCGACCTGACACCAAGTCGCGGTTACTAAACAAACATATTCCATAAGGGGGGTCATTGAGCTTCTAAAACTGCCAATGCTGGATTTTGGTAACGTTGAATAACTGTGTATGCTGGACTTGATCAAAAAAACAATCAGTTTAAATTTGCTTGCTACATTAAGCCCATTTACCCAGCATATTTACTTAGGCAACAGTAAAGGCAAACAAGAAAGACAACCAAAGAAAACTGCCATTACCTTAGATACACTGTATTGTCTTCATTTACACACATTTCAGGTTGAGCCAGACTGTGCTGAATGATTTTGTGATTTATCTTTGGGAGATTGCCATGTTCAATGCAAATAAATATTGCTACAAACAAATAGTCCTACAAAGAAGTTATTAAAAACAAGTATGACTCAGCCGATAGTTTGAAAAGAGGTGAATTGAGGTATAGATCACTGTTACAGTTAAGGACAATCTGAGGAGATGTTTGATTCATAGCGCTATCGTCACTTCTGACTATGCAGTGTATGAGACTCATTCATTTATGTACAGCAGTCTATTCAACAGAACCCATTTGATTCCAAAACCATCAGATTAAATGGGCCAAAGAAAGCCTGCATGCCTTGCATACCTATCTATCTGTTGCGCCAAGTCACAACTACTACACTATACAGCCTACAAAGACCTGCTTACAATAGTGTGTGTGTGTGTCTATGAATTAGACCAAATAGCATCTCCAAATTATTGTATAGATAGAAATAGTACTTTCTGCATAATTGAATTGAATAAAATACAAATTGTTTGTTTGTTAAAACTGATGAGATAATTTCTCGTACATGGTATGGTCATTCTGTGCAAAACTCCAAGCAACTACTATATAGGGGGAGGTCACATGGGCTGTGTTCATTTCCGCCTTTATCTAGATCACTCTAGGTTGGAAGTCCCAATGCCTCTTCATATTCTAACTATAGTCTTTAACAACCAACACACGCGGAGAGTGTTTGTGCTAACCCAATGCTAACCCTTCCTCCAGCCACAAGTTAAGCAATGGCAGTTTGTGAAAGAAGACTCTTTTGTGGGCAGTTCCACAACAATCCCTGGAAAGATGGATAGGGAAATGGTCCTGTGAAGTGATCCACAAACAGATAGGCAAGGTTCTGTCCCCTCACTTTGTGTGTGTGTGTGTGTGCATGCATGCGCTGCACCACATCTGAAGGTAATGTGAAGGGAAGTAGGATATAACGTACTAGCTAGTAAGTGTAAAGTTGCGCACCACAACTGACCCAGCAACTCTGTCCCGCGTGAATGTATGGGTGATAAGCAGGCATATAGTCCCAAGGGTGTGTACAATAAAGTGTTATCACAACACACCCACCCACACACACACACACACACACACACAACACACCCTTTTAGTCTGGAGGTTGTTGTAATGCAGATGAGGCCTATCCGGCCAATGTAGACAAGGGTTTAAAAGAAAGAGCGCTATGAACTGTACTGCACTTGTGTCTTCTTGGCTGGGTACTAACTGACACACTGTCTTCGTTAATAAGAAGTTGCTAGACACTGGAGGATTTTATTTATAATTAGTGTAACTAAGTTAATTATTAGCTATATGTAAATCGTTTATTTTTTACACAAGAAATCACAGTTCCCACTTAATTTTTATTTTCACAACATTATTTTTTCTTATCTTATATTGTTAGGCTCTTGTGTCAGGGTAGTTTTTGCATATATCCCTATTTCATCACTCTGCTTAGGTAATAAATAGCCACTATTATGTGAAAGAATAATAGCACTGGCAATATACAGAAATGTTGTACAGCTCCAAACGCACCAGACATGTGGAGCCACAGATACCCAGAAATCACTGCTTTTGATTGGACAGGTCTCCGTTATTTCCATAACTTTGCATAGGTTTTGCATTCCTGAACTAAGTCGTGGAGGTGTATCTCCGAGTTCGTGTTCTGAAAAGTCCTGAGATCCTTGGCGGCATTCCAGGAGAATCTTAGACCACCTCTATGTGTTTTATACAGTATTATATCACATAGTGACATGACTGACAACATTTTTTAGTTTCTCTATCACTGCAGTGCAGGAATAGTCCACAGTTAGTGTGGCAAATGTTCAAATACGGTCCATATGAAGTTCCTTTTGTAGGGCTGTACCTACCACTGGTTTATCAAGCTTATCAAGCAGTTGGTCTATAGATAAACCACAGTAGCTTGCTAGTTTGTTTGATGACCATCGGTTTCCGTTTTCCTATGTGTACCGACCTGTAGAGCTGGATTGATAGCGGCTTTTCTTTACTTTCGGATATGGCTCCAGTAGGAAGTTGTGCATTGTGAAACCCGCATACAGTTTATTCAAACATCAAAACTGTCCTTGTCTTCATATGCCAGTGACGGTCGCGTGTAAATAATGTGTTGTAAAATAAAACTAGTCTATCAGTAATAGCTGTAATAGTAGTAATTTGCTGTTACTACTGTATTATATGTTATCAAATATAATCACATATCAAAAAAATATGTAAATAGCACTTTTTGTACATTAAAATGCAATGCAGTGTGCTGAAGTAATACTGGAATACAATACTGCAATACAATACTGTTGCAAAATAAATTGTATGTCGTAAGCTTGAGTTTAGCTTAGCTTTGCTGTTTTTAGGTTTTAACTGCCACACAATAGGCTGGTCTGATTACTTTCTCCACCATTGCAACCCAGAAGTTAAAAATGGCATAACCTATATGGTGTCAAATTTATAGAAAAAAATGAGTGAATGAGCTTTTAGTCGGTATCACCCTCAGAACTCTTCAATATATTAAAGGTGAGACAGTAGAATTGTGAAAGCAAACAAGTGATACATCCTCTTTGGCAATGTTCCTTGGTAGGAAAAAAGCAGAACTATGCCATTTGTGTAATCTGTTCTTGTCTTAAACATTGCCACATACAGTACACTGTGTGTAGTGTAATGTATATGCCAGTGGTTCTTAACCTTGTTGGATGTACTGAACCCCACCAGTTTCATATGCGCATTCACCGAACCCACCAAAGGGG
>JAOEHI010000018.1:488646-514939 GCA_025447815.1 Percopsis transmontana
TCGCTGCCAGTCTTCCGCAAGAGACTTAAGACTCACTTCTTCAAAATCCATCTCGGTACCTCGGCCACCGATCTCTCAACTTCATAGCACTAATAATACTTATTCTATCCTCCTTTCCTCCCTTTCTTAAAAAAATAAAATAAAATAAAAATGTCCTTCTAATTTTAAGCACTTCGCAATTAGCAATTATTTACTGAAGATTGTAAACTTGAAGTGTGAATGATAACTTTGTATATTGTAGTTAGTAAACTGTTTTAAGGATTAAATGATAAATCTTTGAGTAATGTTATGCAAATGCATAGGTAAAGTAACCTTGTTACATGATGCTGTCCTTATTCTAGAGAATGTTATCTACTTGCAAAACTGATGGTTAACCGGTTCAACTGTTGACAAGTGTACTAATTTTAAGTCGCTTTGGATAAAAGCGTTTGCTAAATGCTGTAAATGTAAATGTAATGCATCAATTTTGTGTACAGACAATAGAGTATACATTAGACAATAGAGTATACATTAGATGTGTTTGGTCTTATGCGTAGCATCACAGTGTGACTCCATGTAATGGCCTAAACTGCAACTGAGTAATATCTTTAACTGCCATTGTCAAAGTATATGATTCAATAATGTGACCAAACTTATTTATTTTTTATAGTTTATTTTCTCGCAAACTGCTCTATTCTTGTGGATTTGGCCTGACTCTCTGTTTATGGTCCTGTCATTAGGTCACCCTACCATAAATTATGCTAGAAATACAAAAAGATTTTTTTTTTGTTAAAAAACAAAAACAAACATACGTAGTAGTCTGGCACTACACTAGGAAGGCCAACATATTTAGGGCTAGAAATTGGAAACAGCACTTGCTACTGTCAAACAAAAGTTTAAAAATATTTCTTTGTAATCATCAAATAGATTCCGTGTAGATCTAATAGACGCTAGATAGATAATACTGCACTTGTTCTAGTGTTGTTTCGCAAGCTACACGCAGACTCAGTCGTCGTTCCTCCACTATCGTTGGGTTCTTTTAAGAAGGGTGAAGAGGTTTGTTTATGCAGCACTACTTTTGTGTACATCCGAGATTTTTTTTAAACAAAATTACAACGAACGAAGATATAATTCCCTAAATAAATAGCCATGCACATTTGACTGAAAACCTCTTTTTTCTACAAGTATCAAAACTGATTAGACCCTTAAGGATGAGAACGATGGCGTGTATTTTGGATCTATTTCTTTCTATGGCAGTGCTGCGCCCTTCTCCCCTTCGCTCCCATGCCAGCCGCCATCTTGAATTTTAATGTTAATTTCTAGGGAAAAAATGTGTTTCCTGTGATATTTTCATTTAGGGTGTCGTGCCAAACTTTAATTGTTTTGAGGACTGCCGTATTGTTTGTTTGTGTCTCCTTCTAGCGAAGCATAGTAAGTATTGTGTTTTTGTTTTCTTTGTAAGATATAAACGCGTAAAAATGCTTGCAGCTAGAGCACAACATTGGCTAAAGCTGCTTCCAACCAGAGGCCCATTATTGCTTTTTAACAACTAGCTTCAGCTAGCCTCGGCTATATAGTCACATTTAAATAGCTAGTTAGCTTCCCAGTCCAAGAACCTAGCAATTTACTCTGGTTTAACATATGTATATCAAAAAGGCGAGTAGCCAAACTGTTTGCTGGAAGGACGTGTTATCAGTGTGGTTTTTACCATTTAACACATTAGTTGAGCCGTCAACTGAACTCTCTTTTTAATAAGTAAAAACTTACACATGTAACGTGTTCATTTTTAATAACTGTGAAATACGGATAACAGTGGAGGAAGCTAGCTTGTGCTAAAGCGGTAGCTGGCTGGGATCACCTATTAGCTGCTGACAAATAAGGTTTAGCTTGTCTGTTGCGGTGAAGTTACAACATTATTACCGGCAGCAGAAGATGCCTATTAATCAAACTTTGTTTTGTGGTTGATGGTACTTGTTGCTTTGCTCGAGCATGCAGTGAAGGTGGGTATTTGATGCTCTATGCTAAATGACAGACTATTAACGTTAGCTCTCTATACTGGTTGTTCTTTGTCTGAAAATACATGTTAACTAGCCAACGTTAGCATATATCTTCCAAGCTAGCATTATAAATTCCCATGGCGAACTGAAAGCTTGCGCTCTAGGCTAACGACGTGAATAGGCGCAAATACGGAGTTGTTAACAAACAATGAGTAGGAGATGAGGCCTAGCCTTCCGGGTCTCCGCAGCGAGCTCTGTGGCACGTTGCGTTTATTGTGTCTTCTCAGTTGAAAACGAAACAAATCACGTTTCAGTGAAAATGTCTTCTAATAAAATGCAACGCATTTCGCTTTATGTTAAATTATGCGATTAATGCACGCACACATTCGGGCCAGCGTATGTGATGGCATAGTACTCAAGACGGCAATGTTGTATTTGACAGGAAGCCAAAGCACCATTTCAGGTTACCACTAAGTGGCGCTGTACGCCCACTGTGGTCGGAACCTTTAGATGTGTTCCGGCAAGCTGATAAAATGTTAACTTCTTCTGAATTACAAACAATTTGACACATTTCTTTGACATAGTAAAAGTATAATGTCGTGCTGCTGAGCACACGATCTGCATTTCAGGAACACCCATTTCTAATTTGTACACTTGAAATGATTGCACTAAAATCGTTACTACTTATTGAGCAATCAGTGCAACAGCTGTTTTAAGTGTCATGTGCAATAATATGTTAGTAGTAGTAGTTGAAAGGGGTAGGGCGTATTGTTCACTGCCAAAAATGTACATTGTAACTTCGGGGATTTACTGCTGTTCCACATAACAGCTGTTCTGAAGTGTTTATTGCAGAAAAACGTGGGGAAATAAGGTGATGTGTATTGCTGGACAGTTTGCAGACCACCCTTCTTTCGTGCTACTTGAAGGATTTTTTAATGTAATTTATTATTAATTAAATTGACAGCTCAAAAAAATGTTAATACATTTCAGCTATTTATTTCCTTGCAAACTGTAACATCTCAAATTACATTTTAGGCGGGTCCCAGATAAAAAAAGGGCAGTGGAGGTGTACTATTGCCCTTAGCCTTCCTCACACGGCCCCCAGAGGGTGGATGTGTTTCATTTAACATTGCATTTTAGTACATTTATTCTCTTTATTGTGAATGAAGCACCTTATTATATGAATCATTCCACTCCACCTCTAGGTTCTAAACTGTAGATCCCAGTCTTCCCCATGAAATGGTGTTTCTTCAACTTGGAGACTAAATGCAACTGGACCAGGGGGCTTGTGGGCATGAAGTGGCTAGGCGAATCCAAGAACATGGTATTAAATGGCAGACGACAAGGAACAAAGTTTACCAGTGAACAGACTGTGAGCCAGAGCCAGACCCGCTCTCAACACCCACAGCGGGCGTCTCTGCGGCCCAATAAAAACCACTCCAGCAGCCGGAGATGTAGTCGCAGTGAGTATTACATTTAGCAATTTAGCAGATGCTTTTATCCAAAGCGATTTATAATTAGTACATTTGTCAATAGCTGAAAAAGTTATACACAGAGCATTAACCAAATAATTTCTGTCATTGGCTGGTGTTTTAACAATAAAGGAAAAATCTGAAGAATGTCTTTTTCTCAAAAGACACTTAGAAAACTGATCTACCATAACTTTAAGTTATTCACGCATTGTTCAGTTGGTGGCGAGTGTGAATTATTATATATTAAAATTTAATATATATTTTGATTAATGCTGTATGTATTTCTGTATGCAGACCATATGATTGTGCTTTGGAATTAGCGATCTTTATAACTACGTCTTCTACGTGCACAAACTGTTTTACAAGCACAATGTTGTCGTAATATTAACAGATTTGATTAAAATAAATGCTTATGCAGTGATCTTTCATTAATACTTTTTCTATCGGCACAAACTTTAACATACACAATACTGGTGTAATTAAGAGATACACTAGAAAGAAAGAAAGGTGCCCCCCCCCCCTTTTTTAAAACGCCCCTAGTTCCTGCAGTGAAAAAGTTTAATTTTTAATTCTAATTTTAATTTAATGAATTAATAAAATTTTGCTCTGGCCTCTTGCCAAAATAATAGCTACCCTATATTCTCAATGAAATACGGAAACAAATGTAGCCTATGTATATGTGACACAGAAAGGCTACTTATTATTTTGGCCAGTAAAAAAATATGCTTGGCCGGTGGATTTTCTCATCTACCAGCCACCTTGGCCGGTGATTTAAAAAGTAAATTTTGGACCCCATGTATATTTTTCAAAGTTGGTTCCCATCACTCTATTAACGTCATTTCATTATTTGCTACTCTCTCCCTCAGTTGCGCTGCTTCCTCTAGTGCAGCTCACATAAATTAGAGCTTTTATCCAATCACATTTTCCACATATGCTGTCTCCCAGTGAAGAATCGACCTGGGGCTGGGGCCTTCAGAATTTCAAGTGAATCCCCTTTGCTTTTGAAGAAAATGAGGACATGTTGTTGATTGTCATATTCTTTAACCAATCAGATTCAGAGTTTTTCGTGTTGGGTGTATTCTTTGACATGCGTGAGCCTTCTCGCTTGCCTAGCCGCCCACGTTTTTCGTGTGGCATCTTTCATGTGGCATGATTGGAGGGCCAGTTACTAGATTAAAACTAGTTGGCAGGATACATTTTGTTTTCAAATAGCAATCGTCATTTGGTGAGTCTGATTTCATAATTTGTATGGTACTATTGAATAATGAAGAATGAATGTGATTCAATTTGTGAAAGCACACAGTCACCTTGCGTGCCCTCTGACCTGTATTTTGGCCATTGACTTTATACTGAAATGCGTTGGTTGCTAGCTCTGCTTGGTCTGTTTGGTAAGAGTGTTGGCTTGTTGGATTTAGAGGTAAGGTTGGTCTGCGTGTTTGTGGCGACCTAGGCCTGTTAATAGTGTTTTGATAAACCTTTTACAGTGTTGCTACAGTAAGAGTACATATATCAGGCATATATGTAAATGAGGTTGTAGCCTATTACTATATGTACCATTAATTTGTGCATTGTGTACCGGTTCTGAGCGCATACGGCAACTTTTGTTACTTGTTGTAACTAGGGCTGTGCTAAAAAATCGATACAGCAATATATCGTGACATTTATTTTCGCGATATACTAAATGGATTTCCAGCTCAAAAATCGATTCGTCCAAAAAAAAATAATTTATTTTTATTTTGTATTTTTTTAAAGATTCTAGACACACTAGACCTTTTCATTTATTTATTTATTTATTTTTTAATAAAAAGAAATAATAATTAATAAAAAAAGTGTTATTCACTTCACTTGTCAGTGGTCATAATGTTATGGCTGATCTGTGTGTGTGTGTGTATGTATGTGTATATATATATATATATATATATATATAATTTAAAAAAAAATCATAGTATATCGTGAAAATAAATATTGCGATATATTGCTGTATCTATTTATTTATTTATTTATTTTTAGCACAGCCCTAGAAATTAATGGGATACTAGCTACAGTAGCTTAGCAGTAGGGCTGCTCGATTATGGCAAAAATCATAATCACCGTTATTTTGGTCAATATTGAGATCACGATTATTTAATGTGATTACTCATTGACTTTGGAAACATCCTGCATTTATTGAATTCAAAAAATATTATTAACAATAGATTAATTTGTTCTTTAAATATAATTCAAATTAAAGTGAATTATATAATATAACAATATATGTATAGTATACTTTTGAAGAGCCCAAGTTCTCCAATATGGTGCAGTTATTTTTTATTTTTTTTAAATAAAATTAACAATGGAAAGAAAAAAAACTAAAGAGTTTGCATTGTGAAGGGGCAATCGATGAGTAAGACAAATTGGTTTCATGTCTCTAGGCCTTACAGACCCTGAGCTATTACAATTTATAATTTCAGATGTTGACTGTTCCTAAATTGAATTGAATCACATTATTCCATACAAATTAAGAGCATTTGACAGACAGACACACCTATCACTTGAAATCAGACTCACCGACGATCACTATTTGAAAACAAAATTCATCCTGCGATCCTTGCTAGCTAGTTTTACTTTAGTCCATCCGATCACACCACATAAAAAATGTGGGTGGCTAGGCAAGCTAGAAGGCTCAGACTTGTAAAAGAATACGCTTCCAACATGGCAAACCCGAAATCTGATTGCTTAAAGAATATGACAATCAACAACGCCGTCCTCATTTGCTTCAACAGCAGAGGGGATTCACTTGAAATACTGAATGCCAACACCGTGGGTCAATTTTATTTTATTTTTTTACCAGACAGCACAGGTGGAAAATGTTGGATAAAAGCTCCAATTTATTTGAATGTGGAAGTAGAAATTAAATTATGTTAATTGGGCATAAACTGGGTAAAATATACATATTATAGCATTAATCAAAATATAGATTAAATTACAATGTATTTTAATTCACACTCGCCACCAACTGAACAGGAAGTGAATTACTTAAAGTTACGATAGATCGCGTGACCCTCAGTGTTCTAATCTGTCAAAATGACAGATGGCCTTCAGACTTTTCCGTTATTGTTAACCCCCGGTACCGGGGTCACCCTTCTCCCTCTCTCAAACAATGAAGTCGTAAGCCAGTTAAACGTGTGAAAACGGTCATGTGACACACCATTGGAAGGGAAGGGTCTTAACTGTGAAGCTATCGAGCCCATTGTTGCACAAATTAAACATAATTCCAACCGTAAACATATCAATAAGTATATCGTAAACCTTTACGCACACTTTGCGCACAAAACACGCTAAAAGTTTGTAAATATCCCCCTAAAAAAATTCACGCTGTCTACACAAACGATACGTCACCTGAAAGCTGAGACTCAAGATTTCAACAGTGTAAGCCATTTGCCTCTACGACGAACACCCATTGAACTAGCCGTAAAAGAACTTGCATAAACAAACTTCGATTGTTATAATAACAACAACAAACTCTTACCTTTTTGTTTTTGTTACCAAAAGTTGTTTGATAGAATAAAACCACTTATAATGTAAATCCCATTGTCTCTCTATCATTTTGAGTTGATTGCAGTGACTTCTGGTTTGTAAACAGGGACCAGGAAGTGTTTTGAAGTGGGTAGTCGCTTTCGATCACAACACGTGTGCGTATCGCCATTTTTTTGGACCTAAAATGCAATCGCACTGCATTGAAAGCCAGTTAGATTAATTTGATTGGTTCCGAGGTTTAAATGGAGGTGTCACATGTCAAAATTGACCAATGGGTTGTCGAGATAGCACTGTTATGCATTTCTATGGCAGTGCGCACCTTTGCGCACGGCCCTTCCAGGACAGGGCTGCATTCAAGTCAACAAATGTTTAGTCTTGAAGGCATTTCAGGAAGTACTTTGTACATATCCTTGAAGTTACAAGTAAAAAAAACATATTATTTATGGAGTTATTTGCAATTATAACAGCATCAAAATTTCTCTATTTGTAAATCTGCCTAAACATACTTCTACTAAAACCCTGAAATTACTGAAGTTTACTTCTATTTATTGACATCAAACTTGACACATGTTCTCATCAGATGTTGTGCTATGGTCCCAAAGTGTTTTGGGCCTTCATCTGCACAATTCGAATAAAATATTCATTGTAAAACACGATTTTCTGTCAGGCGGAAATTAAATCTTCCATTCATTTTGTGTTCTGGCTTCATGTACTCTGGCCCAGTAACATCCACATTGATTCTTTTACCTAGAGAAATCTCACAGGTGTTACCTTTCCCTTTTGTAGATTATTTGTATAGCCCTTGTAGTTTTGGAGATATACTCTATTCAGTTTGAGAATGCTTTTTAGAGGCAGCAACCTGAACAAAGGGCTTAGTGATGAAGAGGTTAAAATTCAGTCAGTTAACAGAAAACAGAAAATATTCTGTTAACTAACGTTAAATGTATCCTAGACGTTGCGTTAACGGTTACTTATCTCAAACGATGTTGTATCCTCAACAAAAGGAAAGGTAGCAGGCAGAAATTTTTCAGTGCATCGTGTGTTAATACTGTACAATCAATGCAGTGCGTGCAATGTATATCATGAGCAAATGGTGTGCAACACAAGGCAGAGAAAATGCTGTGAAAATGCTCTGCGTGCAGTGTCCAACCGAGTTTAGAGATCTTTTGTTATTATGAGAAATTCGGTTCATTACAAGACTATGGCGGTTCATCATGAGAATATGGCGGAACAAATTAGACTGTGGCGGCCGCCATAGTTTAGTTAATTAATGGAAAATGATCTCGTATCCGATTGTGCCTTGGTAATGGCTTTGGTTTGATCTGAATTTGGATCCAGTGGTTGCTTGAAAGCAGAAGTGATGGGGAGTAGTAGTAATAGTAGTGATGACGGGTTGTTTTTGCTTAGTACAATCTAAGTGGTGGTGTCTAAGGTGTATTAGCATGTTCGATGTGAACAACATCGACACACAGTCTTTGTTCGATCTACTCTTTTCCCATCAGCCCAGGCTCTGGGTCTCAATTGGTGCTAGGTGGTTAGCCTATTACTCTATTGCTCTAGCACTCTACCCTAATACACCCATGGCTCTACTGTGACTGTGGCTGTATGTGCTGCTGCTATAGGTGTCTGGGCAGAATGCTTTCAGACTTGTAAATTAGGTTCTGCATGCGGTTCTGCATGCGGTTCTGCATGCGGTTCTGCATGCGGTTCTGCATGCGGTTCTGCATGCGGTTCTTCTGCGGTTGCCGAACATTTTCAATGTTCGGCAACCGAAATAAGTGAAAAGACTGACACGATCTAATAACAACCAGCATAGAGTGAGAGGCACACACACTTTGTTAATGCAACAAACATGTCGGCAGCGAGAGATTGTTTAGCGTGGGATCTCTTGTCATCGATAAGAAGAGGAACCGACTTTCATGTGAGAAAGCAGAGAAGTTACTTTTCATAAAGAAGAACCTGCCACCTGAAAAAGCTTATGTCTAGGACGATTATTCTTTTGTTGTGGATCTACTTTTTGGCACCCTTGTCAATGCACTTTTTTGTTGTAGGCATACAGAGTGCTACATTCTTTCAGCAGTCAGTTATAGGCCTAATATAGGCTATTCAAGAAGGGGGGCTCAAAGATAACCAAATAAAAATATTTTTACTTTGTTGGTATAATGTCTGCTGGAATGTTTAAAAAATGTTCAGTGTTAAATAAATATTTTTAAATTGTAGTTTTGTAATTGATTTTTTTTCTTTTGAAAATCAAGACAAAATAGTAAAAAGCACATTTTGACTATTTAATTTATGCAATGGTGAAAAAAATTGGCAAAATAAATGGAAAAAAAGGCCAAAAACGCATTCGCTACGTTTTTCATTGTATTCGGCTTCGGACAAGAATTTCCATTTCGGTGCATCCCTAGTTACTGTATTGGAATACAATGCATGTACTTAATCAAAATACATGTACCGTTGCAGCCCTAATAGAGGGGTATTATTTATGTACCTAAACTTATGGACACATCAGTATAGGACTAGCTAACCATCTTTGCTGGTTGTTGTAGGATTCACCTCGGCTAGCCTGGAGGCAGAGAGGCGCTATGTGCCCTCTTCAGGAATGACTGCAAAGGAACTGTGTGAGAATGATGACTTGACCACAAGCCTTATTCTGGACCCATACCTGGGCTTTCAGACTCACAAAATGAACACCAGGTCAGTTAAAATTAGACAAAGGGGAAAACTTGGTTTTTTAATTGTAACTTGTAAATCCCATGTAATGTCTTGTGCCGTTGTGATAACAGATTCCGACCAATCAAAGGGAGACAAGAAGAGCTGAAAGATATCATTGAGCGCTTCAAGAAACATGACAGCTTGGAGAAAGCCTTCAGAGCGTTGACATCGGGAGACTTGTCTAGACACCACTTCCTCCACAAGACGAAAGCTCAGGAGAAACTCTTCAAGCAACATGTGAGATATGATCTTCCTTTACTGTGTTTGTTTTCTGTTATCTGTGGGATGTTGGTTCCATCTTTAATGAGTTTCCTGTTGTGGACAGGTGTTTGTCTATCTTCGGATGTTTGCCACTGACAGCGGCTTTGAGATTCTCCCCTGTAATCGTTATTCATCAGAACAAAATGGAGCAAAGATTGTGGCAACAAAAGAGTGGTGAGTCCCTACAGCTTAATGCTATGTATTACTCTACCATAATTGTCTTTTAGTTTATCTTTAGCACCTTTCTCCTTCCGCTACTTGGGATTATAGATTTTTCCAATGTTTTCTAGGAAGAGAAATGACAAGATTGAGTACCTGGTGGGCTGCATTGCAGAGCTGTCTGAGAGTGAAGAGAACATGCTTCTCCGACACGGGGAGAATGACTTCAGTGTCATGTACTCCACCCGAAAGAACTGCGCTCAACTGTGGCTGGGGCCTGCTGCTTTCATCAATCATGGTATCACTGCCTCCAATATATAGGACCAAGCTGTCTATGAAACATTGCAATATATTGGAACAGCATATTAATGTATTTCTGTTTTGTATTTTAAATCCTCGTTTTAAGATTGCCGCCCAAATTGCAAGGTAAGTCTCTTTAAAAAAAAAATAATAAAAATAATAAAAAAATAATAATATGACATAATTTTGACTTTCTGAGTTTCTGTTGGCTGTCAAAGCTTGTGTGCTTCCCCCTCCCCCAGTTTGTGTCAACAGGACGGGACACGGCGTGTGTGAAGGTTTTGAGGGACATTGAGCCAGGAGAGGAGATTTCCTGTTACTATGGCGATGGCTTTTTTGGAGAAAACAATGAATTTTGTGAATGCTATACATGTGAACGGTATGTAATATATTATTTTGATATTTAAATATGTTGCCACATGGATACTGATGTATTATTGATAAGATAATATCCTAACAGTCACAGAATATTAATACACTCTGCATAACAATAGAGTGTAAAGATACTGTTTTTTTTGCAGTCGAGGTACTGGTGCGTTCAAGTCCAAGGCTGGGCTACCTGTGGAGGTACCAGTGATCAACAGCAAGTATGGGTTGCGGGAGACAGACAAGCGTCTCAACAGGCTCAAGAAGCTAGGAGAAGGCAGCAGGAGCTCTCACACTGACATAGACTCTCAGGAAATGCCAAAAACACATCCATGTAAGAATGTGCTGCTGTGAAGTATGAAGTATGGGATTAGATCTTATACAATCATAACAGAATACAGCATGTTACATTAAAACATACCATACTGCAACATCAATACTCATTGTTTGCTAACTTAAGTAACTTAAATACAGTATCAAGTCAGACAGGTAAATGGGTTTGAACCATTTTTTATAAAACCTATTTACTGTTACAATCAATACTTGCTTATTTTTCAATTAAACAAGAGCATTGTTTATTTTAGATTTAAAAGCCTTAAAAAATTACAAGTAACTGTACTACAAACAATGAACCAACCAAATCACAAATAAATGTAAAGTGCTTGTTACTACACATGGGCCTATTTTTTGGGCTTATCCATCACATGTGATTATGATCTGATTTATAGATATACTTTAATGTGTTCAGTTGTACTGTAAATAGATTTTCTTTTACATGGGACTATTACTAGTTATACAAGTTATACCTCCTGTAGATTAAAGCACAAAGTTTAAGTATAGCATTTGGCTTAAGCTTGGAATGTGTTTAAATGGTAAAACAAACAAACCTGCTTGAATATCAGGGCCCTGTGTATAAGGAGCAGCTGTAAATATACTCAGCCTTACTGAGGTGAACAGATCTACTCAACTACTAGAGTCAATACTAGTAGAGCCAATATGACAACTAGGCAAACATTCGAGTTGAGAGTGCAGTCACTTTGAAACTCACTGAGACCACATCTGTACTGTGTATTGGAAGTTTTCTGTCTCCATTTATTGTTTCGGGATCGGTTTGGATTAAAACGTATTTCAAGCGAAATTTTGTTAAACCTTTGACTCTGTAGCTACCTTATTTCAATAATAGATGTTTGCCATAAATTAACCCCTCCTTCACAGTAGGTGCTAAAGTAAAATACTCGGTTGTGTTTAATCACCATTGACTTCCATTGTTTACCATTGTTTTCCATTGCTACACCTTACAATAATTAGATTCTAACATGAGAATACATACTACTAATAGAGACTAGAGAATTAGATTTGTGTTTTTCAGAAATTAGGGTCAATAGCAGATGAAAATACTGATCTGATTCCAGTCTGCAAACAATATATTTTCTTTCCAAAGTCAGCATGAGGACACAAGGAAGCTAGAGTCTAAGGTTAAACAATCGTGTCCAAATCTGCATCAAGTAGTGGTTAAAGTTAAAATAACACTTTAAACACTTCTATTACAAGTGTAGTTTTAGTGATTAAAAAGAGGTTAACAAAACTTACCAACTGCAGTGTGTAAGTTTTGTCAGGTTTGTCTCACACACCAGCAGGTACATTGGAGCTTGATGGATAGATTTAAGATTTTAAATCTGGAAAATATAACTTATTGGATAAACTAATAGTAAAAAACGTTTTTATTTACTAATGTACCTCTGCATACATAAACGTTCACACATATCAGCCATTCCTCTTTTAGGATGTTGTTAATTTATTTACCATTGTTTTTGAAATGTCCAATATAATAAACATTTCATCTTCTCCTTCTAGCTGTAAGAAAACGAACTTCCCCTGGCATGAAGTTCAATAAAAGCAGGACTCTCACCAGACAGACTCTTTCAAGAGCTGTTACATCTACCTCACCTTCTAAACAAGGTCCATTAAACAATAACAGGGTACCAAAGAGACTAAACTCCCATACCAAGCCTTCTCTAAGTAAAGTCCAGTTGCGGAGTCGCAGGAGGGGGGTGGAGGCTAAAATGTCAGCCAAAGGAGAGACTTGCCGACTGGGTCTCAGGGAGTCCAAGGTGTCACTGTGTAAAGGTGTTACTGTTAAGAAGGAGACAGATGCACAGGTGCCGGTTCAACAAACGGTAGGCAAACGGGGCTGCCTGACTCGTCATGCAGCCAAGGAGAACAGCAGTCTGCCAGGCACGCAGGGCTGTGAAAGCAGCCAGTCCACTTACAGAACTCGCAGGTCCAGTAGGACGCTTGTTAAAGCCCAGGAGTCTGCAGCAGCAGTGAAGCTGGAGCCCAGTGCTCTTGAAGGCTTGAGCCCAGTTCCCGGTGGGGTTGTCATTAAGACGGAGCCCGCTGACATGGAGGAGTATCTTCACCACAGCTTGGGACTCGCACAGCCAGCAGTGGAGCCCAGTTATGCCAGCAGTGGAGCCTGCACCCGCCGTAAGCGGCAGACAAGCCTTAGGCCTGACCGGATGATTAAATATGAGGACTCGTATGGGGAGACGTTGATACCAGTGGGGGGACCTAGCCACACTGCTAACTTCACAGACTGTGGCAATATGCTGCTGGGCTTCCCTGACTGCCACAGGGACTACAACGGCGTTGCCAAAGGCAGGAAATCTCTACATAGGGACAAAGGTAAGAGCAGCTGTCGGACACAAGGCAAGGGCAAGAAGAAGCGCCGGATCACACGCTACGATGCCCAGCTGATCCTGGAGAACAGCACGGGGATCCCCAAACTGACGCTCCGCCGGCGGAGAGACAGCAGCAGCAGCAAAACAAATGACCCCAATGAGGCCGGTGGTTCTGCCTCATCCAGTAAAATCAGCATCAAGTTCAGCAAGGACCACGACAAGGATAAGGGCAGCTCCTACGTGGCCAAGCTGAACAATGGCTTCGCCCCGGTGGTTCACAACAAGTTGAAAATCCAGCTGAAACGAGAAGACGACGTGCGCAGGATGTCCCAAAGCAAATCGGACCATATCACCTTCAACGGAGACATGGGCCAGAGTCTTGATGCCAGGAACGGCGGGCACCGGACCCAGAAGGTCATAGCAGACTCTTCGTCTGAGGAGGAATGTGAGGATGAAGACGACTACTTTGAGGACGATTTCATTCCGCTCCCACCAGCGAAGCGCCTTCGACTCATTGTGGGAAAAGACTCCATAGACATCGATATCTCCTCCAGGAGGAGAGAGGATCAGTCTCTGAGGCTCAACGCATAGGCTGTGGAGACAGTCTCTCCACCTGGTCTTGTAAATAAAGATCAACTGGTGTGTTGATGTAAAAGAAGTACAATAATTTAAGTGAACGTTGTTGAATTAAAGGAACGTTTGACCTAAAATAAAGCTCTTGTTTTTCCCCTAAGTTATATTGATCAGCAGGATTTCAAGCATTTGATTGTTAATATAAATGACATAACGATAGTTGACTTGCTATTCTTATAAAAATGTGCAGATAGATGCTTAATGATGGTGTTTGATTCACGTGTGACCAGTTGGGTGGAAAAACAGAATTTGTTTTAAGTTCTACTACTCCTTTAAGTGAATGCACTTGTTTTATTCATAATGGACATGGGTATTGTAGAAAGTGTACAGTATTGTAACTATCCCCTCTGTCTCATAGGCAGATTTTTATCAAACTATAATTTTTTTTTTTTTGTACTTTTGTCTCAAAGTTTGTAAATTGTGTGGCAACCCATACTTAATGTATGGCATGGTTGGTCCAGAAACATTGTGAAAGTCATGTTCTCATTATCCTTTTAGTTCCTGGGCAAACAACCAGTTATAGTCCAAAAACTCATTACAATTTCAGTTAGATTATTTAACAGACGCTTTTATCTAAAGCTTCTTACAGTGAGTGGATAACTCCTTAGTTTTAAGGAGCAGGTAGTGGTTAGACATGGGTGCTTGCAGATTGGTCAGGTATGTTCGGGTCGAGAGTCTACCACCCTAACCACTTGACTATCCTCCCCCAACTCATTGATTTGTAGAATTCCAAGAATTAAACACACAGGAATTGTCTTGTATGTTGAGGACAGGGAAAAAATGGACCAATGTTTTGAGTTATTGGAGGTCAATTGTGGAGCTGCTTCATGATGCAAACATGGTGCTTATTGCATTCAATACTTTTAACACTAATCATTTAAATGGGTAAATCAAAATCAGAGCATAGAACCTTATATGTGAAGGTTCATGTTTCTCAAATTCTATCATGAAATCGTTAAAGTAATGTACAGAAAGACTGGCACATGCCCCACCCCCCCAAAAAAACTTTTCAAATAAAGTCTAACTTTTAGAAAAATTGCTTTTTTTTTTCTTTTTTCTTTTTACATGAAGGCGCATAAAACTAATCTTTGTTACACTAGCTAAGAATATTGTTTAGTGATCCATTTGACAGGTTCAAAGGGACAGTTTCCTTGAGGATTATGGAAGCATCTTTAATTTTTTTTATGAAGAGTAGCGGTTATGATTAAGAGTAAATTATAAAACAATTACAATTTAAATACAGAATTAATAAAACCACATGATCGCAAAGCCAATTCCTTATATTGAGAAGTTATTTTCTCTGATAATGACACTGGTAGATGAAAAGAAAACATTTGGACTTCTGTTGGACAATTCACATACAGGTTAATTACAACCTAGTTAATATAGACCAGCAATGCCCCTGTATTAACTTAAGAGTGTTATTTGCCTTATTATGTAAAATTTTATTAATTAAGCATTAGGTTACCAAATGTACATTGTGACTAATGGACTGAAAAACTATCTCAGCCCCCCAACCTCAAGGCCCATGCACAGTCAGTCCTTGTGTATATTATTTTCTTGTTTTAGTGGGGTAGTTTTGAACTGGATCATTTAAGAAACTTTATAAATGTTAAAACATATGGTTTATTGTCCTTTGTACTTTTCATATCACCAGCAGCTCTCCACAGTCCTAAATCAGGCTAAACCTTTCCATGTCCTTCTGGGCATCTCCATTCTACACTGTATACTATACCAGGTGTACCTTCTGTGTGGTCTTTGTCCAATAGACAGCTGTTGAGATTTCCAATTAATTACTTAAAAAACAAAAAGAACAAAAAACAAATGTTTGCTGACATTCTAAGGTGTTGCGTGGTTAGTGGGAAACGTGTAAAGAGAATTAAAAAATGGACAATGCTTATATTGTCTAATGTAAATCATGTGAACACATTACTTATTTAACAGTTTTGAATACTTGAAAACTATATAAAGTTTCTTTGTGACTCGTTTCTTTTTCCTAATGTGAGGTGGATTGGCACATGGTTGATGGGTTTGAAAACATAATATAGGAGAAGATCACTAGAGGTGATAAATTAATGGGTCAATACAGCAATCACAATTAGGTCCAAAGCGACTTACAATGAGTAAAATTACAAGGATTACAAGGATCAGATAGGGGTTAAGCATCTTACTCAAGGATTCTTACAGGTAGGCCAATTCCGGGGCTCAAACTCTCCAATATTGAAGTTACCATTGGTTTACAAGGCTAGAGTTTTGGTGGTTCCAAGACTAGATTCAGCTGTAAAATGCGATGTGCAATAGGGATGCAATGTCACTGAAAGCAACAAAGACTTTTGAGGAACACAATAAGTATGGATCAAATGGTGGCTTGAAGTTGTTCAGAAAGATGCCACTGATATACAATTGACTAAAAATAATAGAAAAATAGGCTAATTTTAAGACGCAAATACGTCAACATAGCTTACGAAAATAAAAAACATACATTGTTTTTCTCCTACTAACAAGTAGGCTCCTACTGTCCATCTAGTTAACGTTAGATATAGCTCATATGTTATAATAATAACAATAATCATCACACGTATATAGCGCTTTTCAAGATACTCAAAGCGCATCATAGGGGACCCACCTCCACAACCACGAACATGTATCTATCTTGATGATGCAACGGCAGCCCGAGTGCGCCGGTACGCTCACTACACATTAGCTATTCAGTGGGGGAGGTGAGCAGAGGGAGAGTTAGCCAATTTGGAAAGGCCTTGATCAATCAGTGCCATTATTGGGTATTTTTTGAGAAGTGTCCTGGGATTTTTGATGACTACAGTGAGTCGACCACGGATTTACATCTCATCCGAAAGATGGCACCTATTCACAGTACAGAGTCCCCGTCACTGCACTGGGACAATGGGATTCACACAGACCACAGAGTGAGTGCCCCCTACCGGCCTCACCAACACCTCTTTCAGCAGCACGTCAGCATTTTGGTCATATTAAGCCTTATTCGGACGGGATTAGTTTTACATGGCGAGGTGGAATATTGTAATTATTAACAGTTTCTCCGTGATTTTAATCCTTTCCGAATGTGAAAATTTAGTAAAAAAAAATGTAATGCTAAAATACCCAAATTATGAAATACTAAGTCATAATAATGAGATACTAACTCAAAATTATGAGATAATAAATTGAAATTATGAGATACTAAGTCATAATTATGAGATACTAAGTCGAAATTATAAGACGCTAAGTCATAATTATGAGATAAGAACTGTCTTCCAAGGTTCCTTCATCGCCTTGCTAGCCTAAACCATGCAAAATCTATGGAATCTTAAAGGTAAATATTACAGATGACTTTTGTAAAAGTTAGATATTAGGTATAGTCAGTCTTTTAATCAGTCCGCCGTTGTCGCCAAACAACTGTTAAATGTAGCTTTGACAATATCTATTAACCGTTAAGAACCGTGGTTTTGTAGTTAACTTAATGTTTACACCACTAGATGGTGTCAGTGTACCCTGAAATGTAAACAGGATTAGAAATAACGTTACTGCTGCTGTGAGTTGCTTCATGTTACTCAAAGATGGCTATATCAGCCTAATACATAGCTCTTAATTCATTATGAGTTGGTAAGGACAGCTTTAATACCCTACTAATTATATATGTAATGTAGTGCCGTGAAGACCTACAGTAGGCCTACGTTGAAAATTAGCAGTTGTCCGCTGTCACTTTCAAGTTTAGCTAGCTGTTCTGGAGTACATGCTAATTCCAAGTAAGAAGGACCTGGTATGCATAATTGGCACAGTTAGCATGGATATCTCAGCTAATGTTACTTGTTGAGTCGAGAACTTAATACAGCGCAGGAATGTGTTAGCAAAATACACTTGAAAATAAAACTGTGAGTCTGTAACGTTAATTTGTCTCAACCAGTTAAAAAAACTCTTGATTCTAAATGAATGATTCTACATAGCCGTAATTCAACCAAGTATAATTTATGCATGACGTTGTTTTATCAGAGAGTTGTAACATTACTCTGTATTTATCACGTTAATAAGCACTAACGTTACACTACCATGTTATGACATGATTTGCACGGGTGGAAAGTAACTAAATACATTTACTCACGTTACTGTATTGAGTAGTTTTTTTGTGTATTTTGTATTTTTCAAGTAATTTTTAAAATCGGTAATTAAAATTTTACTTGATTACGTTTTGAGTGAAGTATTGTATTTCGCTACATTACAAATCCTATCCGTTACTAAGTAAAAAAAAAATTCAACTCACAAAAACTAAAAGGAATTAAAATAAAATGTGTATACATTTGTATAGATTTGTATACATTTGTGTCGATTTTTCTTTAAAAAAAAAACTAAAAAGTTTTGGATTTATGACCCCTTGTCTTATTTTCACTATATAGGAGAGATCCCCCCGCCCCGTTTTACAGTTTTTTTTGTAATGTAACTAAGTAACTTTTACTTTAAGTACATTTGAAATGAACTACTTATTGCTTTTACTTGAGTAATTTTTCAGATGGGTAATTTCACTTGTACTTGAGTACTATTTCATCCAAGTATCGGTACTTTTACTTGAGTATGATATTTTAGTACTTTTTCCACCTCTGATGATTTGTTCAGTACACTTGGTCATTTGACTCACGAATAAGTTATTTAAAACACAGTCATACATCTAATGTCCTCCATTCAAACACAGGCCACACTGCTGTCTGATATCTGGTAATAGGGAGGTTTTGAAAAAAACTAATCATCCCACAGCAGCCACTGTGTGTAACTATGCGTCGGCGGGAGGTGTGTGTAAGCGCGAGCCGGAGAGAGCACGGGGGCAGCCGAGGAATAAGGTTACGCGTAGCGCGTATAATTTAATAAAAAAGAAAAGAAAAGGAACACAAGTTACAGGTGCTATACGAAAACATACAGACACTCAAACAATGACTCACAGCACTGAAGGCTGTGAGGGAAACTTAAATAAAGACAATAATTAACTAAACTTAAAGCACCTGTGCACCTCCTCCCCTGCAGGTGTGCAGCCAAGAGGAGAGGCATGTAGCGTGCATGAGCCCGTGCATGCTGATCGTGAGAATCAATCAGTAATAGAAAATGTATTTTTGTGGACACTAAAGGGATTGCATACACATGGCTACCATTCATAAGAGAATATATAACTATATATTAACTGTTGAACATCTACATTGTTATGAAGCATGTTATACTGAGAATAACTGATAACAGTTAAGTTTGAAAAGTTTTGCACAAAATAAAACTGACTTTTTCATCCAATAGGCCTGCAGTACTTTCCTATGGTATGTGGGACCAGGTGCGAGTAGATCATGGCAAGGAGTTTTATTTGACGCTCTTCATGCAGGAGCTGCTGGCATCTCACCGCCATAATCAGGAGCGAAGGCCTTATTTACAGACTTCATCTACAAGGGTACAGTTCAATAGTTTGTTTGGTTGCTTTAGCAATACACTTGCTGCTTTTATTATCATTACTATTATTCTATTTGCTTCAGCAGCATACTGTTTTCTTGCATATATGAGATACATTTCCGTTACTATTACTATGCTTTTCAATTTTTGGGTAATTGAACATAAAATTAATCATGGCCGAGAACAGGTTTCTTTTTTAAATCTGGTTACAGCTTAACAATAAACAACTGCAGAAGCAGCCACACTGGACTTAATTCAACCTTTATATTCTAGTTACGTGATGAGCATTGTGACTTTTATGTTACAGTCTATTTGGGAAAATGGTCCTTAGGCAGAATTCCTGGTAAAACTATAAATTTACTAGCTCAGCGGTCAATGTGCATAATGACTGCTGAGTAGGTAAATTGACAGATTTACTGGGAATTCTGCTTGACCATTTTTCACGAATGGAGTATATGTTTCATTTACCCACCAGAACAAATTGACTGATTACACATATTTCTTGCAAATTCAGAATCATATATTTGAACGAATCTGGCCTGAAGTCAACAATCGTGTCAACTATCCACTGAAGACAGCTCTTCTGCAGTTGTTGGATCAAGAGGAAATAGACATGAATGACAGCCTTGTGAGATATTGTGTGTCCAACCTGACTGTCCAGTTGTGCCAGATTGGTTTTACAAGGCTGGTGGAGTCATGGAATGCTCATCGAATTCCAGGTGATTTCGAAGATTACAATAATTACAACAGTGTGTATAAGACCAACAGTGTGTTCTTTATTTTACAGGTAAAGTTATACCAAATGACTTGGCTGGCCGTGGGTGTCCCAAAAAATATCCCACAGGAGCTGTTTCCTCATTCAGCTGAAGCAGCAGAACTTTACAGCCAACAGCTGGGATCCTCACTGACCAGACATTAAACTTTTGGAGTTGATCCATTTTCAATTGAACAGGACAAGATTACAGTTGAGAACCAGTTTGACAAGCAATATTCAGACTTGTTCTCTAGAGCAGTGAACAATGACTTTGCTCCATACAAACAGGCATTGCTTTGTCTTATAACCACAACTCAGTGCAATGTGTGAAAAGCCATTAGCTCTATTTAACTGTATAGAAGCCACTAAAATACAGAAGCAGTAATGGCCAAAGGGTCGGCAAACAGATGCTTATTTGAAATAAAGTTTTTTCAATAGTCTGAACAACAAAGGTAAGGATAAATACAAGGATATATAAGTAAAAAAAATAAAAAACACCAAACAAAGCATTTCAATCTTTGGACAAAGAAGAGAAATATGAATACCTAAGATTACCTCATTCTCCTCCTTTTGGTGCCCTGCAACTCCTGGAAGCCCTGTTCTTGTACAACAAGAATCTTTCGTGCATTTTGTTTCCAGTACTGTGACCCTTTACAGAGGGGGTGAAAACCAGGGAAAAACATTCAAACATTAAAAGTGTTTGTTAAGTCATCATAAGTTATCACGTCCCCTCTAATTTTAAATCACAGAAGTAAAGACTTAAAAGTAAAACAAAATTAATATTTCCCACCTGTGTCACAATGAGGGTGCGTGAGTGCAGGTGCAGAAGAACACAGAACCGAAGTGTGAGAGAATAACACGTCTCCAACGTGCGTTTTAATTACGAATAGCGTTCCGTTATGTCACAACACGATGAGATACACAATAGCGACAGCGTGGACCATAACAAACAATTACCGACAACTCCTCATCACCCACTCCCCGGCTATATAGCAGAGGGGAATGCGGTGATGTGGAACAGGTGTGTGTGCTCAGGGTGCGTAAGATGAGTGGACAGCCGCAGGCCGGTGGTTAATACGCCGGCGAGCTAGAGCGGGAGGGGCGGGGCACTCCCGTTGTTACAGTACCCCCCAGGCGCGCCTTCTGGCGGCGCCGCTCGCCGACGTGCCGGCCGGCCCCGAGGTCGTGGAGCAGGCTGGTCCGGGCAGCACCGATGAAAGGCTCGGAGTCCTTTCTCCACTACGTCCTCAGCCCGGACCCAGCTGCGTTCCTCGGGACCGTACCCCTCCCAGTCCACCAAGTACTGCAGCCCAGCCCTACACAGCCTGAACTCCAAGATCCTCCTCACGGTGTAGAGTGAGCCCTCAGGTCCGTTCAGCGGCGCAGGCGACGGACCGGGCTGAGCCAGGGGACCGGGGACCACCGATCTGAGGAGAGAGACATGGAATGTTGGGGAGATCCGGCTATATTCCACGAGCAAGGCTAACGTGTATGAAACATAGTTTACCCTCCGGAGGACCTTGAATGGCCCCACATACAGGGGACCCAACTTATGGCTGGGCAGGCGGAGTGGAAGATCCCTAGTGGCGAGCCATACCTCATCCCCTGGGCGGAATCTGGGAGCTTCGGACCGCCGCCGGTCCGTCTGCAGCCTCTGACGCTGTCAATCCGCTCGCAGGCGTCCTCGGGTGGCGGCCCAGGCATTCTCTGCGCCACGGAACCACAAGGGATACAGGCCAGTGGAGGAGTGCACGAGGGTGTTATGCGCGTACTCCGCCCAGGGGAGAAAACGGGACCACTCGCTGGGGCAGTCCATGCAGTAACTGCGAAGCCTTCAGCTCAGGTCCTGAATGGTTCGCTCTGCCTGCCTGTTTGCCTGTGGGTGATACCCGGAAGTGAGGCTGACCGCGACCCCCAGATGGCTCCTGAGCACCCTCCAGCCAATGCCTCCACTCCTCAAGTGCCAACTTCAACGCCAGCAGCTCACGGTCCCCCACGTTGTAGTTCCTCTCAGCGGCGGTGAGCTTCTTGGAAAGCGCACGGGTAGAGCTTGGGTGGTGTGCCCTGCCGCTGAGAGAGGACAGCCCCCACCGACGACGCATCTACCTCTACCACGAATGGCAGACGCGGGTCGGGAAGGAGCGGTGCCGAGGTAAAGCGCTGTTTAAGTTCTTCCATCGCTGCCTCAGCCTCTGGAGTCCAGCACAGACGGGTGGGGGCGCCCTTGAGTTACGACGTGAGGGGTGCTGCTATCGTGCTATAGTTCCTGATGAAGTGGCGGTAGAAGTTGGCAAACCCTAGGAAGCGCTGGAGATGTTTGACTAACGTGGGCGTCGGCCATGACCTGACTGCCTCCACCTTCTGCTCGATCATCTTCACCCCTGCCGGCTGATCTCATACCCAAGGAAGGACGGTGGGCTGGTGTAATTGGCACACACAGGCCATGGTCTAATAGGCGGCGGAGCACCTTCCGGACGCTGTCTCAGCCACTGAGAGGGGGTACACCCGGTTACGGGGGGTAGCCCCGGCCAGCAGGTCAATCGCGCAATCCCAGGATCGATGAGGAGGGAGGCACTCCGCCTGGCCTTGCGAGAACACCTCCGCTAGGTCTGCGTAAGGTGTTGACACGTTGTCCGGGAGGGGGACCACAGAACCTTTCTCCGCCACTGCCCCACTGAGCGCAAGCTTGCAGGTCTTCCCGCAGCCGGATCCCCACAGTTGGATCCTCCGCTGGCTCCATGAGATGGCAGGGTTATGACGTTGTAGCCACGGAAAACCCAACACGATTGGATGGAGTGGAGATGGCATGACGTAGAATTCCAGTCTCTCTCTGTGGCGTCAGTCAATGTCACCATGGACTGGTGCCGTGCGATGTGTGACACTCCCGGTGCCCAGCGGCTCCCCCGTCAAAGACGTCAGCGCGATGGGAGACTCCAGGCGACGCAGCTGCAGGCCCAAGGAACTCGGTCCATGAAGCTGACCGCGGCACCGGAGTCGATCAGGGCTGTGGAAACACAGGGTGGAAAATCACCATAGAGGCGGACCCGGTGCGTAAACAGTTTAGCAATAGATGATAATTTACCGCCAGGCCCGCCTGGGCGTAACATGTCTCTCACCTGCTCCCGTGCCTCAACCCGCCGCTGACGGCACTGGGCACGGGTATGCCCAGGCCGACCACAGGAGAGGCATGGACCCTGACTCCGGCGCGCTCGCTCCTCTGCGGCCAGCCCCGACGCACTCAGCTCCATGGCCTCGAGGTCGTCGGCAACAGCTGGTACTGGTAGTCGCCGGCATGAGCCGCGCTCCTGGAGCGCATCGTCGCTCCTGTCGGTACCGCACCGCCGATTTCAGCACCGGTGCAGGCATTCGGACTGGTGAGTAGCGGCCGGGCTGCCCAGCCAGAGAAATTTGACGGGGCGCCCGGTAAGCTCGACGGGTTCCTAATGCAGATCGAAATCCTGGTACAATCTACCCAGGAGGACGACGCGCAGAAGGTCCGGATGGTGCCGTCGCTGCTCGCTGGCCAAGCCCTGGAGTGGGCCACCGCGGTGTATTCTAGTGGGATTATTCCCGGATACGGCTGGCTGGTGGGGCAGCTCCGGAATGCGTTCGACCGGGCGGACACCTGGGGAGACCCGGGCGAGCGGCTATATCGTCTCCGTCAGGGGTCCCGGTCAGCTCTCCATCAGGAAGAATCATTTTGAAGTAAATGTCATCCTCCATGATATTTTCCTCAGAAAACACTTGAATGAGTTCTCTAAGAATCTGTCCACGATGGAGAACAATAATTTTTTTCACTCTTTCTCTCTGACTGGCTTCTTGCTGCAACAGATCTACGGAAGGAGGCAATGGTGATACCTTGCTTCTCCTGTCCGAGAAGCAAGGTATCATCAAGACTGGAGTACTCCATCCCAGAGATGCTTCCTGTGCGGAAAGATATAATACCACTATCCTCTAAAGCATCCACAAAAATCAATGTTTCATGATTTGGCAAACTAGATTCACTCGACTGTGTTGTAAAGAAAGGAAATACTCTCACTGCTTGCATTTGGAAATACTGTGCTGCTTCAAACATAAACAACATCTGAAGTATTTATCTACACAGCGTTTGCTGCAGAGGTGAGTGGAGTGGAGTGATAGATATCAGGTCTGCCATGTGTCTTTTCACCTTCTTGTGCAGTTGCATCACTGTTCTCCATCTCATTTATGTCACTGGCAATGTCTCTCTTCTTGGTTGTTAAATAGAAACGTAAGAGAGGTAACTTTGTCTTTTCATAAAGTTCCCCGACTGTGATATTATCCTCTAAAGAATGCTGCTGAAAGTCAGTTAGATCAATGTCAAAATCAGTTATGCTCCCCTCTGCATTTTTCCCACCTGGAATAAACAACTGCACAACCTTCTCCATCAAGTTGTTAGGCTTGCGCTTTTGACCCAAAACTCAGAGACACCACACAGGACTCGGGGTAAGAATAAAAGGACATTAATAGTCACCATACAGGACAAAATAATACTCCAGCAGCTCAGACTGGTTATAAACTGGGTCCAGGTCCGGGAAGGTGGCAGTGCTCCTTTTCCAGGCTAACCGGGAAATCCCAACCAGTAGATGCCGTCCAACGAAACAAGGAGAGGTTGACACAGCAAGCATAAGCGAAGGCAGCAGAGAGTCTGGAGCGGGGTCTGTAAAGAATGACGAGAATTAGCTTGCATGGGGACAAAACATAGCAGTAATGATAGTTAGTTTTACGGCCTAGTTACCACACTGGTGAGAGTAATAATCTGGCGCTGAAGAGGAGTTCAGCCCGGGTATAAATGCAGGTGAGTTGATGACATGATGAGGTGCAGCTGTGCGGGTAACTGTCCTGGAGCTGGCCACACCCCTTAACCGCCACCAGGGAAAAGACAGACAAGACAGACAGGAAACACAGGGAAACACTAGGGAGAATACACACAGGGCGGGGAAAGCACTGTTGCCCCTTAACACGTTCTGTTTTTTACTGTCCTTTGAGACACTCTCTTTTCTGGTTCCCCCACCCTTTTTGGTGCGTAGCTGCATAAATTCCCATTCTCTGAAATGCATCCAGCCCAGCAAAATTTTTCTCTGGAGCTTCTCAGCATTATTTGGAGTTGGTTGACGGTCTCTCTCAGACAACAGATCACAACAGATTGTTTCTTGCAAGATTTCCTCAAAGTCGCTCAAAGATCTTTGACTTGCGACTACTGGGGTCTTTTTCTCTCCGTCTGCAGAATCCAAACAGCCAGTCGCTTACCATACGATGGCAGATACTCTTTTAGCTGGTCATCTGTCATGAGACGTATGACACTGGAATCAATCTAGAATGAAGAAATATTTCATGAATTCTTAGATAAATAATAACAAAAAACATGCATATACAGCTCAAGAAATTATTTACAAAGCTCTTCAAAACTTTGTTTTTTTTTAAAAATATTTATGTCTGATTTGTCAAAATTAAGTATTTTATATATTCTACTGTCTCCTGTTCCATTCGCTGTATGTCTTCCTCAGGCACATGTTGTGACCTTAAGTACTCACTGAGCTCATCCATCTTGGAAAAAGCCTCTGCACCTCTGTTGAATAAGATTAATCTGACCTTAAATAAAATATACAGTTGATTTAACAAATTATTTTTGCTTTGTAGTTTTGTGGGTTTGGCACCCCCATCCCCAAGTTCCTGACGTATACAATATTTTTATGTTTAGTTTAATTTTATAAATTTTTCTTGAATTACACACCACAAATCTGAATAAATTGTATTTCCTTTAAAAATATATATATTTTAGTAGCTCTTATTAAATGTTTAGTGGTTAGATGAAGTTCTACTGGGAAGTAAAATGAAATAAGCTAATCAAAAGGAAATTTTGACCCTGTATATATTAATAAATTAAGGTACAATTAGCTATATTATACTGACTCAAGACCTTGCATACATTTATTTACATTTACAGCATTTAGCAGACGCTTTTATCCAAAGCGACTTACAATTAGTACATTTGTCAACAGTTGAACC
>JAOEHI010000018.1:515039-536676 GCA_025447815.1 Percopsis transmontana
GTACTTACTGTACCCCTACCTGCTGCTATATACTAGTACTTACTGTAACCCTACCTGCTGTTAAATACTAGTACTTAGTATATACCCTACCTGCTGTTATATACTAGTACTTAGTATATACCCTACCTGTAACCTACCTACTGTTAAATTCGCGTATTTAATGTAAGTCTACCAGCTGCTGATAACTGTACTTGTGCGTTATTGCTATGGCTAAAGGCAGCTGCTAACGTTAAATGACATCATTGTCAGTAAGTGTCAGCACCATACAACACTAACCGAACGACGACCACACACTCACCCGTGTTGGTACACTTTACTTTGGATTAAGGATTAAAGAATAATAATTCATATATATATATATATATATATATATTAATTCATTATATAATATATACACGTATACCAGTATACTTTTTTTTTTTTTAAATGTGCGGTGGTCTCTTAATATCTTCTATTATTTGTAAATGATACCGATTGATTGACATTAAAATGATTTCTGTGATGTAGCGATGTTCATGTTCATCCTCATCCTTTACACATAAAAACAGGCAAAACAGAATATTTTTTATTTTCACAAGCATCAAATTTCCCTAAATGACCTTCCTCATTATGTTACCATAGAACCAGTACACAGAACCAGTCATGGCAAGCAAGGACGTTTTTGAAACAAAAGTGAAAATCAGAGACAGGATTCATTTTGTGGGGCTGTTGAATGCCCCGGGATATTTCACCAAACGATAGCCAACCTAGAGCCAAATGTTGGAAACTGCATCTCTCACTAAGACTGTGGCGCTGAGTTTGGGATTCATTTTGTCTCACTTGGTCGGAAAAGGTATGTTTGTAATATAGTGACCTAAAATGGTGATGACGTAAGCATTTTTATGGGTGCAGCGATGCCTTTTAACTGTTACATTTACTGTATATTCTCAATACCTAGAAGGTATATTATGGTAGGCTATAATATTAATGTATAATTATAAATAATATCCCACCCTCCTTTAAAATGCTTCATTTCATCTATCAGTATCCTGTCTGTGTTATCCCTTCTATCTCCAGGCAGTGTTGTTAAGGTCCTATGTGAGCCTGGTAAACAGGTCAGCCTGCCATGTATTTACCACTATGAGGACCACACAAATATCACACAGCTTTCTGTGCAGTGGAGGAACCCACACAACAGCCTTCTTTGTCATTATATTAAGCACAAAGCTTTCATGAACTGCACCCTGGGCTACGCTATCTCTTACACACCCGGCAAGATCACCCTGATCATTGAAGTGGTTAAAATGGACGATTTCGGGGCCCACGTTTGTTCTGTTAGTAAACGCCATGAGTTTTCTGACTACAAACTTGACCTTGCTCCGGTGTCCGGTGAGTGTAACGTGTGCTGTGCCTGCCTTAACAAGATCTATAATACACTAACCTTCACAGCTTACAGCAAATTGTGTCTCTTTTAGAACCCGTTACTTCAGCACCAGTAAGCGGTGGGACTCAATCAGGTATGTTCACACAGTGGTGCAGTTTTACTTTGCGTGTGCGTAATGTGAAACATTAATTATTGATCCTATTATTGATCTTTTAGCAGACTGTTTTGTACAATGCGACAGTGAGTACAATTACAAGTAAGGGGTGGGCAGGGGTATGGCATTATGCTCAAGGATGCTTACAGAAAGGCCCATATTGAGATTGAACCTATGACCTATGACCAATGATCAGCTCGGAGTCTAACAACCCGATCACATGACTAGATTAACTTATCTTTAATTAACCTTGCAATCCTTAAACAATTGAATTGACACCAGCACGAAGAATGTATTTAAATTAATTCTCTGTTAAATATTTTATTATTTATTTTATTTTATAGCGTTCATCGTCATCATCTTTGCAGGCATCATATGGCATTTGTACACACACATGAGTTATATAATTATAGAAATGAATAAGCCGTAACTAATGATATTGATTTTTATCTCCTTAGGACATATCAACACTCTAATCCTTTTCCACGCCCTGTCAATATTCATCTACATGTAGATTATGAAGAAAATGTTGCACTGTATGGTGATAGCTTTACCTAAGCAGACATGCCTGAATTCATCAGATCACACCCTCTTATTTTACACACTGCAGTGAATAATAAATTTGAAATTAGTACAGAAGTACTGGGTCAGGCCCTGTGTGTTTGTGTGAGTGTGCGAGTGTGCGAGAAAGAGAATAAAAGAGAGAGAGAGAGAGAGAGAGAGAGAGAGAGAGAGAGAGAGAGACGTAATGTGCCAGCAGCTGGTAAATCAGTTTGTGCCAACTGATTTGATTTTACAATTAGATAGACACATAGATTAGATAATTAGAAGGGACTTGAAATAACTTTTCTTTTTTTGTTTGGATTGGATTGGGTGTGATCATCCATGATGTCATAGATCCAGTCAGCATGTTCCTACTAGGTCCTAAACTGCATAATCTGAGAAACCCAGAAACCCTCGTGACAAAATGCTGGCCTTGGACAACAAGTCCTAACTGGCTCTATTATATATTTCTATAATACCGGTATAGGAAAAAGCTTCTTTTGTTATCTAATATCCTCTCACACACGCACACACGCACACACGCACACACACACACGTACACCCCATATAGCGTTTCCATGGCCTGTTTCCAGAAACAGCCAGGACTTCCTAAAGCTTGTAGAAGACTCCATAGACCATAACTAAGCTTCCTGTGGGACAGAGGAACTGCAGAGTGCAGACTGCTAGATTTTGGGCTGGCTCCACCCAGTGTCATCCTGATGCAGATTACAGCATGGTTGTATGTGGCTATTGTTGTTGATTATTATTATTAGAAAATAGTTAGAGATAGGACAACACTTTATGTGGTAACTGATCAGTTAAGTGGCATGGCAAAACTATAAAACTGCAGGTCGTGCGGCACACATATTTGCTTGTAGCTCTAGGACTGTGTGACACATTACATGGGTATAATGATAACATTATGTTTAATAAAAAAATTATGTAGGGTCTAATCCTTTGTGGGCTATGTTTCAAGTGAACATACAGACTTTAAAAATGTAATGACTCTAGGGGAATAGAAGTACTTATACAAAGTAGGATAGAGCAAACATGTGTAGGCCTAACAGTATTTTGTTGACAGGTTGTTCACCTGAGCAACATTCTGCCAGACAAGCTCGCTTTTTGTCCACTTGAGGGCGACATTAGCCCATCATGACACTGGCATTTCACGAGGCATAAGCAAATGTTCTGCAATCTTTAGATTTGAATATTGCGACCGAACCATTTTACATTTTTTGAGAATCTGAGAATGTTATGCAATAGGCTATGTTATGAAAACATATGTATTTTAATAGTAGGTATAGTCCTACTGTTAAAATTGACTCAAGAGTTGCTGTAGCCAATACATCAAATAAATGCAGCGAAATCCAGTCTGTACTGCGAAAGCCCATTTTGCATGTGATGTGTTGCGTATGTAAAATACACGAGTGTTGAAGCCCGTTGCTTGAGATAAATGGTGGATGTCACATCACTTCTGAGGACGACATGGAAGTCTGCCAGGTCTGTGAATAAACTGCGCTGTAATAGGTCGTAGAGTTTCTGCTGCGTTGACCACGTCAGCAATCTTTCAACATTATAAGCCTAACCTAACCCTTGGCGTGTCTTGCTGAACGTTTCACGCCAAATAAGTCAAATATTTTCTGCCCCTAAATCACATAGGCCTATGGTTTACAGCAAGTTCAAAAACTTCAACGTAAAATATATATATATATAAATGCAAGACCATTTTATACATTTGTGACATTGTCACCAACTAACACGTTTGACCATAGGGTTTGACAAATTTCGATAAAGCAAGATGGGTTTATCTGCTTTAAGTTACAACCCTCTGTCATTCTTTGAGTGGAGAACTACAAAAGCTTTATTGAGTTGCTAATAGGCTACCAGTTTATCATGAAAGTCATGACATTCGAATGGCTTACAGTTGGACAAAGGTAGATAAAATATTAACGTCCTTCCAGGAATGAGGCCAAACAGTCCCAATCACAATGGTCACGTGCTTCTCTAATGTCTAGGCCTGTAGGCTTTTAGGATGTGAGTGGACTAGGCTACATCAAACACAGCGTAATCTGTTTCTTAACAATGATGGTGGCCTTAATCACAAACCATTCCCCATATTTGTCTGATGTACAATAACAGCAATACAATGAGATTACATATTTACACCTGGAAACTACTGTCTGGAAACTACATCCCTTATCTCATTGAACACACTTCCTGTTCTGTCTTTAATCTCTCTTTCTGAAGGAGTCACAAATGCATACAGTCAAATAGTATAGTGTAAATTAAAATAATAATAACACAAATATGTATGCTTATGACATTTATATTGTTGTAATTAGTAGGCTAGTATGATTTATAGTGCTAGCCTAGTAATGGTGAAGCTTTAGTTTCAAAAGATAGCAGACAGCAGCAGCTCAATGAGGAAATAAATCACAGCATGACTCCGGAATTGAGTGTTATCAAGATTCAAGAATTTTGTGAACCAACCGTTGTGGTTTAGAGGTCTAAGCTATGTTAGGTTGAGACACATTCTTTAGCTACAGTAACTCAAACATTGTGGATATATTTAGGAATTAGAGTTAGAAGAAATTAATACAAATACAACTGGAATAAAGTAGGCTACACCTGTTTTCTCCCTAGACAACATAAAATAAAAAGCTTTAGCAAACTCCAGATTACACCTCATAAGAATAATAATTTAAAGTCAGTAAAGTGTTTCATGCTTTACGTGTAAACATGTACAGAATGTATAAAACAAAAAGGAAATTCATTCTGCAGTATGAATCGGCCAAAATCCTAAAAAAACTTGAAATGACAGGTGTCCTGTGTTTGATGAAGCTGCAGAAATCATTGGCTCAACAGCATACAGTAAATGGACCTGTTCGTTGATGTAAGGAGTATGCCCTTGGTTTCTGACTGATTTCCAGTCAATACCTTACTAATAATTGCTTCATGTCCAGACTTTCTGCCACCAAGGTCTCCCACATTTACTTTAATGTGACTCATAGCTAAGCTATGGGTCAATCATTCACACAAGATTTTCAAACTGATTTCTGTCATTCCTTATGCTTTCTTTTACGCTTGAGGTATTGACTAAAAAGCTTACAGCTAATCTTTTTTCTATTCTTATCTCTATCAATGTCTTTTGGCATTTTCTACAAACCTTCGGGGCACCATTATTATTTGAAAGAGCCAACAACCTTTCAGTGATATTATTTGCTTTATTTAAACCTTCAAACAGAATCATGAAGGTAAAACTAATCTTAAATCTAAATCTAACCTTGCCACGAGTAACTGACATTATGCAACAAGATCTTATAAAGATCAGGTCATATGTGGACATTTACTGTTCTTGGCATTCGGCACTACCCAGATCGTCATTGGCTCAGGGAGTTTGGGAGAGAGAGAGAGGGGGGAGGGGGGAGTAAGAGAGAGGGAGAGGCATGTAATAAGAGTTATGTAAGTGTGTTGAAATATATCGGGAGTCACGTGTCCCTAGTAAAGTCTGACAGGGGACTCTCAGATGTGTTTGAATGCTTGTACATAAACATTACAAATTCAAGTGTGGTCTGCAGGCCAACATTAGACCCTCAGCACTCCAATAAAGGGTTTCTTGGTAAAAAAAAAAAAAAAAAGTAGGGGGCTGTCTCTCTGTGAGAGCTGAACATGTGACTTTATGATGACAGAGAAGAGGAGGGAGGAGAGAAAGGCTCATGGGGTGAAATAAAGCCACGCCCAGTGGAACAGGACCAAGTGTATGATTCTGGCTGTCTCAGACTATAAACTTCAATAGGCTACTACGGTACAGAGGTACCACCACTAGCTGAACCCTACTCACCAGGCTGTAGGGTTCAGCTAGTGGTAAAAGGCATGTGAGCCACTGGCCTACACCATCTAATGCATGTACTGTGTGTTGTTTCGACATGGTGTTCGATGTATCCCTCTCACTGGACTCCTGAGTGCTTGTCCAGCCATCTAGGCCTTTGTTAAACTAAACACCATTTGAGTCACCATTTCATGGATGGTGAAGAGTCTACCAACACCTAAATGGCAAGTGTTAAATGTTGCTTGGAGACACATTGTGTTTGGGAACATCAACAGCTGTTTTGATACCCCTTTACAGAACATGACAGCCTTCTGTCATGTAACCAGATCAATAATCATTGTGGCCATGTGGTTTTGTCACATAATACATCTGAGTCTGAGGAGGGGGTCTCTTCAAAGATAAAGGTTAATCTAACGCTCACATGTGTTTGTCTTCGCACCTCAGGGTTATGCTCAGACACAGCTGTACTCAACGCACCTCGTTACACTTAACAAAGTATTGATCAGTATCTGTGTTGAGCTCTCTTTAGCGGGTGGTGACTGGAATTGTTCTTAATTGTGGAGTACTGTGATCACACAGCTGAAGCTCTTCCATCCTCAACACAAAAAGGACAAAGAATTTGTCACGTTCTAACACAAATGTGGTATAACGTGACTCGTACATGGTCACAGGCCACTTGCCCCTTTGTGCTGTCTGACTCATTAAAGCACTCAACAACAGCCCCCAAACATCTATTGGGACAAACATTAAGATTTGACACTGTGATGAAAGTCTGTGACTCACCAGGAAATTGTCCTGATATGCCGTTCCCTAAGAGCCCATATGCTCCAGAGCATATAGACAGTGAAACAGATGTGCACGTGTTTGTCTGTGTACAGTGTAGATTTATTGCACACACACTTATTTTTTCCATGGGTAAGAATGCCCCAAATTCATTCAAAAGATCAACCCATTGTTCATTATGCCTCAGTGAGGGGCTGAATGTAAAGGGCCATTGTTAGAAAATGTGTGGAAAAGGATCAAGATTTCCTTTCTTCCACTCTTATTCAGTGTAACGCTATAGCTAAAAGGATATGACACGCTTAAACAATTTTGGTGTCTATGGGTCGTAAGCTGAGTGGAAGTGCAAGTCATTGCCTGGGCAAAAGGAACAGCCTACAGTGGACAACAGATAGATCAGTGTGCTGGTGTATCTCAAGGCAACGTGACTGGAAGGCTAGTGGACATTAGGTATTTATCTTATTTGATTCATTCAGCTGTTTTAGAAGGGTCCAGCAGTCATATAATCTTTTACACAATCTATAATGGGTCAATTGACAACATCGACGGATTTATATGCCAATTAAAAATACATGTAATTTAATGAATTTTTAATGAATGTTTTTAGTTCACCTAATTATTTTTGCTGGTGGAATGTTATGTAAAAATATTATTTAACTAATATTATATATTGTTAAATAATACAATACAATATTATATTATATTATTTCCAACGACCATACCTAACAGACCTACAAATTAATACCTACTTAATCGAAAAGTGTAATTAAAATATTATAAAGACAGAAG
Source organism: Percopsis transmontana (assembly GCA_025447815.1). Classification (NCBI taxonomy): domain Eukaryota; kingdom Metazoa; phylum Chordata; class Actinopteri; order Percopsiformes; family Percopsidae; genus Percopsis; species Percopsis transmontana. The sequence continues at coordinate 522,498 of JAOEHI010000018.1, forward strand.
CATTATAACAGTACAGCGCGCTGTTGCTTTTGTTTCATGTTAACTGTTCCGCGTGACCACGTGATTTTATAATTTCCACTGCATCTAAATATGTAAGCCCTTGCCTATCGCCTTACGTTGGCCTCTATCGCAATGTCTATTTGTCAGATATGGTAGTGAGAGCACAAATCGGAAAGCCAAGTTTGTTTATACCCGCCCATCTCAGACACGTTGCCCTAGGAGAGGCTACACGGGGTGTATGGTTACACTACATCATTCAATTGATCGCATCACACATCCAGATCCAGTCAGGAGCTCCGGCCGGCTGTGCTGAGCTTACCGTGGTGGAAAGCAAGGGACTACTGACTTCGGGTAAGGATCGATAAAGGGATTATAAATGTTTTTCATCTATAATAAACATCGGATTACTTAAATGGTTGTAGGATGCCGCGGCCTACGATTGGCGAATTCTTCACGATTTGTCTAGGAAGTGGTATCACTGTTGGACAAACCCAAGAGAATATAACCTCCTTGCTATACCATATCGATACACAAAATAATGGCAAATGCATTTATTAATATCTGAACACAAATAAATTCGTTCTGCCGTGTTCATACTTTCTTTCAATGGAGTATGTAATCATATAAAGTATGGTGGTAACACTGGGGACTATGCGAAGGCGAATTGATATTGCATGTGAATTGCCAGCGGAAGGGAAACTGGTACATGTGTTAGGAATTTTTGTATTACATAATGATGGACGACCTGGTTAAGGCTGTGGATAGTCAAATTGGGCTATTATACACAATCTTTTGGCATGGATCCAGGGGTTTGAGATGTTATTTAAGTGATATGAAAATATGAGATTGGTAGACTACTGTTTTGCCCGTTATTGGAAAACATCTCCAGAAGAACAAGCATCAGAATGGGTGCAAGTGTCTACCTCTCAAATAGGCCTCGTCCAAATAACCAATCGTCTTCAACTTAAAATTGACATCACCCCGCCCATACATGCAGCCTTAAGTGCAGGGAGACACAACCACTCATACTGTACCTCCCATGCACTTTCCTGAACTTAAAAAAAACCAGTTACAGTTCAAATGGCAAATCAGTAGCCAGTGTCTTATTATTATGAATGACTGTCTCCTAAATGGGCTGGTTAGTTCTGGGTGTGAGAGAGCCCTGGAAAATAAATGAACTAAAATAAAGAGATTTTTGGTGACATTTTTTTGTTTGTTGCAGCAGGTAATCATAAAATTGTCAGCGGCAAGTAAAATACCCTCCATTTAATGTAGTGCAGTAAATGTGAAATAATAGATTTTTTTTGTTTAAGACTAGAGAGCTATGTTGTCATCACAGCACTAAACATTATGCGTTATGATAATGCAACCTATATTAGATAATTAAAATCCAAAGTTATTGCGGCCACCCTGGAATCCACTTGTTATATTGAATCATTTTCATATTCATAATGTTTATCTATTGTATGTCTAGGCCGACATTTTATTTAGGGAATATTCGTAAGCTCTTGAACAGATATGCTCAGATACTTTTTTTTTAATGTAAAATATATTTATATGATTTGAGACAATATATATGATGTTAGAATAAAATGTGAGACAGTTACATTTCAGAATAGAAAGTTTAATTGAAGTGTTTTGGACATGTGCTTGGCTTGACAGGTCTGCAATGCTCTCTGCTGGCAAGGAGACCAGTTCATGATGTCAACCTCAGACTCGGATTACTCTGTTGACTGGCTAGCCAGCGACGAGGAGGACTATGATAGTCCAAGCAGATTAAGTCCTCCATGCACAGGCACACAACCACCACCATCTTCTACTACCAAATCCTCAAGGGACTCGCCCAGGAAGGTCACCCACTCTGGACCTATTCAGAGTGACGATGACTGTACCAATACAGGGGGACACTGTCGCAGGCTAAACAGGGAGCGTAGAGGCAGCACTGACTTTCCGTGTCCTACTGTGGCTCCGTCGCCCGCTCCGGATCAGAGATGTCCCTGTGGGAGTCAGATGTGCCCCCGGGTCTCCGGGCCGGCTTCTGAAGCGACAGTTACTGGGACGCACCTTCAAGTCAGGAAGAGGCCACACAGTCCTGGTTCTACTGGGCACTGTGAAAGTCCTAAACCAGAGGACGGTGAAAAAGAAATGTTTTTGCACAAGGTGAGGCGTGTCCTCTTGCAAACCTCCTCTTCTTGCGGTTTTCTGAAGGTTTTTTTGATAATACAGTTTTGCTTACACACATACACGCACACACACACACAGTGTAAAACAAGTTGTTACACTTTATTAAATTATTTTTTTACACTTCAATTATGACCAGGCTAGCATTGTCCTTATACAGTAGGTCTCATGTTGTACTCTATTGGAGACTTCAATCAGACATGTCTAGATCAGATGTTTCCAAAGTTCCAAGGTGTAAAATTATATATATTTTTAAAATCTATTTGTTATAAAATATCCATGCATTTTTTTTAATTGGTGTTCATTGTTGTATATTTGCTGTATTTTGAAATATATTTTATGCTATTATAACACAAGTAGCGACTATCAACCAATGATGGTGTTGGCCCAGCAGCACCGCTAGCCGTGTGACTGGTATCTGTTTCTCCATTAGCCGTGTCAGCTGTTAATGGGGACCTTTTGTTGAAGGGCCTGTGGCATAGACATGTCAAGTTAATTTGTTTTCACTGTTAACATTAGGCTTTCAATTCAGTCACGTCAGAAATTACAACACTTATATATTTAGATATTGGAAAATAAACTGTGTTATATTATAACTTATAATTGAGACACACCATATATGTTTGGGCCACAGGCGTTTTAAAGGCTTATACTTACATATTGTACTTGTAACTATTTACATGAGGTATCAGTGATTATGTGAATTACACATTATGTGAACTAGGTGCCCAAGAATAATTGTTATGGACAGGGATACCTAAGGGGTTATATAAAAGCAGCTAATGTCATGTAGCACCGTAAACATCTAACCCAATCATATGTTCCTTACAGTGCAGAGAGCTGCAGTGTTACATCCAGCCCCTCTCATCAATCCTGCACGGCCTGCGCTCAGGAAGGTACTCTGAACGTAAGTAGGCCTTCTAATCCTATTTTATGGATACAGACTTCCAATCCTATCCTTTCTATTCCACTTCCCGTAAGCTCCATTATTACTGGAGTACAAACACTGGTTTCTGAATGGAGCTGTGACACTAGCTTTTCAGTTCACGCTGCTATAGACAGGAAGTGTCCAACAAGGTTAGGATGGCAAAGACAGATGCAAACCAAACCACATTTTAATCTAATTTGTAATAAAATAATTGCAATGTTGTAATTTTATTTCAAAATGATTAAATGTCATCTTCCATACTGTGCCTTTCACATGATAGTGCCCCCCCCCCCCCACCCATGCTCCCAAAATGACATGGATCAAAAGACCTATGAAGTCATTTAGCATCCTTTTAACCTTAGCTTGGCTCGCAGATTAAAGCCCTGACGAAAGACAAATCTGCTGTGAACACTGGTGGAGATACGGGCTGTTTTGCTCATGGAGGCTAATGGTGCTGGATATGAGAACAGGGAATATGTGTAAAGTTGTTTGGCTTTGTTGCTGCGTCATTCCAATCTTAAAATCTCAGTTTTCCACAAGTTAATATATTCAATCTGCTGGCTCGCTAGACTTCTTTCTGCGGTCTTTGTGAGCTACTGCATTAAGGAATAGTTGTGGACATTAAGGAAGTTATGGCGGAACAATGGACCTGAAGATTTATGGTGGTCACATCACATTCTTCTAAAGTTGGATACTTAAGGTTTGAAACCCACAAGCCTTCTCTTCTAATGTTCATTACAGATTAGTATCTTTATCCATACGTCAGTAGCGCGGCTAATTTGCATGAATGAACAGATTTTTCAGGTTTAACACCCACCACAGCCTTCATCTTGGTGACAGAAAATTGTGTCTTTGTTTCCAGGTCTCAGCAGTTTCCAGGAGAGTGTTGCATTGGACCGTATCCAGAGAATTATGGGGGTCCTTCAGAATCCAAACATGGGGTAAATACCATATAAATAACAACCTTTTATCCATCTTTAGTGTTGCCCATTAGCTCAGCACACTACAATAGCATCGAAAACATCTCTTCACTTTGTGGCTTCATCTTTCCCCTAACCCCTTAGCATGAATTTATCTTAACGTGTTTTATTTTTTCTTCCTTTCATTAGATAATGGGCATTAGATAGTGAATAGGTAATCAGCTTTAAAACTGGTTAGGAATGAAGTGGTTATGTTAGTGAGCTTTTATAAATGGATAAGTAAAACCGGTTTAGACAATTTTTACAACAGTTATTTAGCATTATACAGTATTCATAAACCTTCAATAAAAATCAAGCACATGTGTTTTACACATGATTACTTTAGTTAAAAATGGGTGGACAAACAATTTATTAATACTAAATAATTATTATAAAGCCAGGTAGCCAAAAAGTCTTGGGTCCCTACCTGCTCCTTAAAACTTAATTATAAGTAGTTATATTCACTGTATGTTGCTTTGGATAAAAGCTAAATGACCAAATCCTAATTAAATGGGGACCAAATAATATATAAGTTTGCATCTCTTATATATTATAAATGTCATATTATGTTCGTCCTCATAAATAGAAATACAGTATATGCAATATTATTAATGTGAACTTAAAGCGTTGAGGCCAGTGTTGACTTTTGGTTCCATTTGTTATTTTGTGTAACATTCAGTGTACTGTACTTTTCTTTCTTTGACGTCATATGCCATTCAAAGCATAGCAGCACCCTACATATTAGGAAGGGAGGTGTCTTTAGCAAGTGCCAGAAGTGACCCAGTTCTTTATGGTATGTTTGAGCCTTCTTTGATGGCATAAGAGGAAGCTAACGATCTTTAATGCCTGAATTGACCAGATCAAGTTTACATTTCTCTCACTATGGATGGTAAATCAGTGATGCATGATTAGACAGTTCCTTGGAGGCAGATGAGATCCATTTGTGGATGAGTCTGGTTTCCTATTGATCTAGTCTGGTAACAAAGCAATAAAAACAGAAATAACTACACTGTTTTAAAAGCCCATTGGTTCGATGTGAAGGTACTATTTTAGGATGATGTATGGAGTATTGATATTATTACACCAACGGTTTGCTATGTGAGAAAAAAAGTTAGTTTCCTTACTTGTACAAATGCAGATTACATGCATTTTGACCATTTATTAAGAACTCTTAACACTAACTTTCAGAGCAGATAGCTCTTCACAAGATGTTCTCTCTCGTGTAGGAATAGCCGAATAAGTCAAATGAATAGGCTTGTTACCATACGTTTGTTGTTAGCAAGTGCTGGCAGGAAAGCCGTTAGCATTGGCTACAGTACTGTACTGTAACTGTTTTAAATCCTACTCGTGGCTCTGAGCAGTGGGCGAGGCCACTACGGACCACTTCAGGGCTTAGGACACTATTTATAGCACGTGAATGGAACGAGGGCCATCCCCCGCTGCCACGTGTGGGCTGGGGCATGTGTGTAAAGCTGCTGTAGTCACATTTCTCATGTGGAACTGAACATGCCTAACTTGTCCTCCTTAACGAATACAACATGCTCCACATATCTGGAGGTGTGCAGAGATGGCATCACAGACACGAAGGAATGCCGTTACAGACATACAGTAATAGCATTTCCCCTCTTCAAGGATTTTTATAAACACTTCAATCATTTGGCTAATGCCTGCTATGCTCCAATCAGATAAAACCAGAGTATTGAATGTGTTAGCTTTATAAGGCTTATGTAATCGCCATTGGCTAGACGTCCCTAAGCCATCTGAGCTGTGCTGGACAGTTTAGTGTGTGTAATCTGCCATTGAAAACTCAACTCTTGTTAAAGTGTCAGCCCTCATTGACAGGCAGCTGTTTTAGGCATGCATGGCCAGCTTATGCAACAACAAATGATTTCACTTTGTCCTGTCAGCGACAAATCACTAAGTATCTCTTTTTTTCTCTTCTAGTGAACGCTTTCTCAGCATTATACTGAAAATAGAGAAAATGCTTCAGAGCTGGTTCCCCAATACAAGGCCCAGTACGGCAGCCACTCACACAGACGGCAGCACTCCTGCTAAGAACGAAAAGGTAAAAAAGTTAGATTATATATAATTTTTTTTGCCCCCATCAAAATGCTAATTACAAATCAAAATGGCTGCAGAGGGTAGAGACAGGATCAAAATCTAGGTAAAATGAATGCCGTCCAAATTTTCTGAAGATGCATATAACAAGGTAAAATGGTTAAATCTACAGTGAGTTGGTCGTGTAACGTTATGTAATTGTGCGGACACATGTATGCATCACATAACACAGGGTGGCTGTACGACCTGAACACAGGGCCTAAATAATGATGCGACTGCCCCATTTCTCCGGCAGCAGCATGCCTCTGCTCCCCCGCCTCCTCTGAGCTCTGATGCTGAGCAGGCCCTTAGAGCCAGAGACGCCCGCACCGCCACCCACCTCAAATGGCTTCACACCTCACCTATCTGCTCCCTCGAAGCGCCCGGGCCAGCAGCGGACCGGCCCTCCGCCCCACCCCGGGCCATGCGCTGGGACTTGGGGGCGACCCAGGACAACGCAGTTTCCTCCAGCACGGACTCCCCGACCAGCCTCCGCCACTCGCACGCTGGCCACCGCCGCAGACAGCCGTTCAAGATCAGCTCCCCCTGCCTGGAAAGGCTCCTGCAGGCCAAGGAAAGCATCATTGCTCCCAGGACTGTGGGAGATGGAGGCACAAGTGAGCGGAGCTGCTTGTCGTAGCTGCTCACAGCGGCATTGAGCACGGCATGAGTGTGTGCTTTTAACTTAAAAATCAGTGGTTAGTGAAGGACTTGACAAACCCGTCTACGTCCCAGGGCGGGGAGCCTATCAGCACGAAGGATCTGACCGGCTACCGTAGAGCCCAGATCAGCTCAAAGGGTAATAGGCCTTTTGTAAAGCATGAAGTCATCTAAAGTTAATTTTCGTTATCTACAGCTAACGCGTGCACACGGCTCGGATGTCAACACGGACTTAATAAGATCATCCTCAGGGCTGGTCAGAGGTCCTTTAAATGACAACAGCTAAAGTGCTTTTGAATTACAAAAGAACTGAGCACAGTGCATATGAGAATTCATTTATTGGTTTTGATGATGAGGTTTTTGGACCCGAATAGTAATGGTTGCCTTTTTTTTTTTACAAATATGAATCTGTTGCTTTATCTTTCACCGGTTGTATTTGAATTGGAGTGAAGTCATCTTACCAGTCCAAAGATTGAAATAATATTGGCAGGGGGTATTGCTGTAACACCAGTTACTGCTAGAGTGATCAAGGAATTAAAGTTATTGGAAGATTGTGTGATGGGTCTCAGTTATACTGGAAACATGTCAATAATGCTGTCAGTGGATGTATGCATGAAGGGAAATGTTTTAGTTAGGAAAGGCAGCTTTGACAGTGGAATACCTTTGACTGTTACTTGTTAGGTGACTGTTGGTCAGCTTCTCTAAGGTTTTATGATTTCTCTACCTCACGCCGATACCATGCCGTAGTTGGACCATACAGACTACTGATGAAAATCAAACACAAACTACCATATTTGTCTATTTATCTGTTGTTTTTTTTTTACATCATGCATCTCTGGGTTCTAGCCTGCACATTCTTACAATCGGGACGAGTGCCTGCTAATTTCATTTTGCCTGAACAGCTACATTTCCTTCTACAGGGACTCAAAATGGACAACTTGGAGCCGAAAAATCACCCACCACATACAGTCAATCAACAACTACAGCCACTATTGTTAAAGAGACAGTGTATGCTAGTCTGAATACACTGCTTTAAAATGTAGACATGTTTTCCTTTTTTTTTTTTCATGATTTGGCCTTGTCATATTTTATACTTATTAAATAAATTTTGCTTTCTGAAGAAAATTTGTTTTTTTGGTTATTCAGGTTCCCGGACATTTTAGGAAATAAAGTGAAGACAACACATCAATTAGGAAGCATTTATTGTGTGGGTTTTTTGTGTGCTATAGGAAACTTAGTATAAGTAAATGAAAAATCGGAATAAAATAAATATGGATATCATGTAAAACATTATCCTAGTGACGAATTTTACACAATGTACAATATTCTTTCTTTTTCCCACCACTGGGTTGAATATTCTATACACATTTTCAAACAAAATAAACAGAACTCCATGCAAAAACCCTGAAAATGGGATGTGGAGCAATGAAAAATAAATCAGTAATGCTTATACGTGGCTCTTGTGGATAGCTGTGCCAGTAAAACTAATGAACCACAAGGTGAAATGAAAACACGTAATTTTTTTTTTTTTGCAAGTACATATAATGGATTTATAAAGTCCCATCAAACCCCTTGTAAGCCCCTGCTTACAGGTTCCTAGTCAAGCGATGACAGCATCTCTGGGGTATTTTTTCCTGCGTGTTGTGTGTTGATAAGACGGTCCATAACCACACCCAGGGCTGGGTTAGAAACGCATGTGTGTTTGGGGTGCTGCGTTAGTAGTCAGTGTCGGAGCCCTCGGCGTTGTCTACGTTTCGGGAGAGCATGTAGTTGTCCATGTCGATGGAGCGGCAGTTGTTGATGGCATAGCGGAGCCTCTCGGCCATGACGGCCTGACTGGAGTAGGGAGGCAGGCGCAGCTGGAAGAAACACGTCTGGGAGGTGGGCAGGCTGTCGTAGGGCTGGAGACAACAGGGAGATTACTATTATTGCATGAAGCTATTTACGTCCGTCTTAGGACAATTATAGGGGAAGCAAACATGCTGTGTTAAATTTAAGACATTAATGGTACACCCCTCAATTTTGTCCGGAATAGCCCGTGGTGTGGTTGAAACTAGCTTTACAAAAACGTTATGTACCCCGCCCCCTACTTTGCTAATAGGCTCATATCCTTCTCTACCCCTCCCCCTACAGTCCTAACCACCTTTCGTGGACAGGTCTGTTTCAAAATAGTGAGCTGGGACGCCATAACACAAGGAGTGTTATTAAATAGGTACACTCGAGGAGTGTAGAAGATTCAAGTTCGCATTGGGAAGTTGCATACAGATTCCTCTTTAAAAAAAAAAAAAAAAGGCACCACAGTCCCAGCTCCAGATGCACTCACCCGGTCCACCTTCATGATCTGGAACCTTTGGGAGATGTCTGCCGTGTTGGCGGGCAGTCGCGAGCGGCCCGACACGAAGCGCATGAAGAGCACGCGCTCCTCATTGGAAAACTCGTCCAGGGTCTGCCAGAACCACTGCACCAGCGAGTGCTGCTCGTCCACCTCTCGGTAGCGCACCACTTTCTTCAGCACGTCGCAACAGATCTCGGGCATGCCGCACACCATCTGCTCCAGCTGCTTGGCTGTCAGCAGAGAGAGCAGGGGCACGGGCACGATCCACGACATGCCCTCGCGCACCGCTGCCACCTGGGAGAGGGCCGGCATGGGGGGCAGACACAATGGTTAGCAGTCAGGCTTGAACAGATGATGAAGCTAATGTTAGCTATTGAAGTATTACAAGCGAGGTTTGTAAAATATTAAAGAATACGTATGGAGTTTCACTCATTGCTGGGTAACGTGCTGCTTCAGTCTGCCAGCAACCAGAGAATCAGGGTTGGCTGCTTTCCTTGTAACATAAGGAGTGAATATTTTTTCGAGCCGTGCTCGCTACATACCGTTCGTAAGCCAATTGGTAAAACATTTATTCATACAACGAATGATGTCAATGTGTGGCTGGAAAAGAACAGGGTAATTCAAGACATTCAGAATCCAATTCCTTGACTTATAGTTTCTAATGAATAACTCAATAATACACTAAGCAGCACATTTCTAAAAGTAATATTAAAGATTCATCTTGGAACAAAAGAAGACCTTGTGTTAAGTTGTGAAAATGCTAGTCATGCCATCGGAGAATAATGCTAAGCACTTACATGTCGATCGATTTCATGCAGCCTGTACTCTATAGCTCTGTCCACATACTCCTTCCTGTTAGAGAAAGTGAGAGGGATACTGTTTCCTCCGGGGATGATAGGCACCATCTTGCCATCTGCACTCTGCCCCACGAAGGAATCCAGAGGAATCATCTGAAAGGACACAAATACATACAAATATCTATTAATAGTCAACAGTGCAACAACCCTAAGATATACAGTCCATAAAATTGGTTAAAGGACACCATTTACATCACTTCCATTGTACAAGAACAACCGAAGACCACATTTAGAACGATTCCATTTGCAGTGTAGTTGTATTCCAGTAATGCATACGGTGTCTCTTACTGACAACAGACCATTGCTTAAGATTTTAAGATAAAGTAATTTTTTTGCGGTAGCCTCAAGACTCGCAGTAGCCTTACTGAACACATCACAGCTGAATCAGTTAAAACCTAAAACAATTGGAAGTATGAATGTGTCTGTTTCTAGGAACAGATGTATTTTAACACCATATATGATGAAAGATGACTCAAATTTTACTCTGAATGACAATGTGGAATTAATCTGAGCTTCAAACACTGAAATTCATGAATGTGCTTCACTATTCACCCAGTAAATGATAAGAGCTAATTAAGAAGATTTTTTTATTATGGCAATACATTTTACAGCTAGACAGCTACGATGTCAACAGCTAGCCCGACACATGTGCACAAGGCAGTAAAAACAAGTGCAGAAAAGGGGCACGCCAAGGCAGCAGATGCAGCCCCTTCCTCTCCTCCCTCCCCCCGGCTGAGCGAGCTGGCCATGGCGGCATTGTGGCTCGGATTCCTGCCCCCCTTCCTTCTCTCCTCTACAAGGCTGGGAGCGGGGCCAAGCCTCCGCTAGACAGGATATGCTGCCCTGGCATTCCAGCTAGCCTGGGCTTTTACAGTGCAGGGGTTGTGTGAGGGTGTTTGGACAGCGGAGGCTCTCCTGGAACGCGTTAGCGTTCCCATGTGCCGCGACTATCTGCGGTTTGGGGTGACGTGGGGTGGGAAGGGTGTGTGGTCTCTGTGTGCGAGTGATTATATCAGCAATAGCCAGAGCCACTGATGCGTTGAGGGCTTATCAGCAGTGGAAGAGGAACAGTGTGTACCACAGCTAAAGAGAAACAGTGTCTCTTATTCGCTATCTAGCTCAGGAGGTGCTCTACAGTGAACCGTCATGTAGCCAGTCTCAACAAACATACGCTATTATTTCTCTTAACGCTAAATAGGATCACGGGCAGGATTTATGATGACGTCTGTGCTAATTTAGAACTCTGCTAGTTGCAAATTAAAGATTATGTGGGACCTAAATCTTTCCATGTCAGCAGACAGTGAGCCTGCACCCTGTGATCTTTCACTTGGTGATGTATGGCTACGGTAGGTCACATCATTTGAGGTGTGTATTTACTTGCTGAAGTCTTACTATAGGGATAGAAACAGGCCTGCTCACAAGGCAGTGATGACGAAGGCCGGAGGGCGCGTGATTCAGATGAATCAAGTATTCACACACTGCCCCGCAAGATCCAAACATGAAAAATGATAACTGCCATCATTAGTTATTGGTAAGACCACCTAGTAAACCCTTGTAATAAAGCCCAGTTAGGCTAATGCGAATACGATTACACAATGAGTGGAACCCGATCTCCTCCCCACCCTCTGTTTGGCGAGCCCAGACTCACCTCATGGAAGTTTTCCTCTGTGATGCCGCTGTCTTCAATGTGAAGAATGCTGTTGAGGGTCTGGACGTACAGGAGGTCCACCTCCTCCAGATCCTCCAACATGAGGGGGATGCAGCAAAGCTGTTTCCACACCAGCGGCGCTAGGTGCAGGTCCAGGGGCTTCTTGGTGCGGATGGCCACGCCCATCAGGATGCCCAGGAACTTGAACTGGAGCAGGTGCTCGTCCAGACAAGCTGATGGGTTTAGAAGGAACCTGGGGGGGTGGGGTGGGAGGTGGGAGGGAAATGATGCACTGCTTTATGGAACATTCCTTCAGACAGCAGTAGGCTCATCGCGTGGCCAAGTAATGGAAAAATGACCTAAAAACTGTTAATTGAAGAGGCTAATATTATAAAACTAAACGTAGAAAAAGTATCTATATTAGATAGTTGATAGGCTGGGACATTTGAATATAAAAAAGGTACAAATATGAACAGAAAACAGAAAACGGTTTCCCAAGATGAAGGTCAGAGGGCTGTTGAGTAGACAGAAAATAAAGTCAGAATTCCATTATTATTGACATGGAGGAAGGCTCATTGTGTAAAAGTAGCTTGAGGATGTACGATCAAAGATCAAAACTCAACCCTGGATTATGTCATCACCAGAAACACAACCAGGCCTGGGATGTCAGTGTGAAGCTGCAGTAATGTATTAGTGTAGTGTCCTCCTCACCTGTCTCTGTTGTAGCCCACCTCGGCAGTGGCATTGGGGGATGGGATGAGAAGATCGACTACTCCCGTCTCCAGCTCCTACACACACACAGACCATTTTAACTGAACCACATCAATATTTAAATAGTTTACAGAGTACACAATCATTGCCATTACTGAAAGTGCTGACCTGTGCAAACCCCTGACAATTACAAGCAAACTAAGTTTGAAAAGACGTTTGCTATTGCTAGCTACAGATGTTTGTGTGTTGTTACCTGGCACATCTCTGTGATGGTGTCATCAAAGACTCCACCTGCGTCATCGGCCCCCTCCCCTACCAGCTTGACCTTCCAGGCTCTGGAGGGCAGTCTCAGGTCTGAAGCGTTCAGCTTCACTACCTGACGGGCGATCTGCACAAATATCGGCTTGCATTTACGACCCCTGGAGATGTAGAGACAAAAGGACAAATGGGACAACCTGGTGAATCACTTGCTTATTAGCTGAACTGTACTTAGCACAGACATACATCAGTAATAGTTCTACATGCCCTAACAAATAAGCATTATTTAAGCTTGTGACTTGATATCCAACAGGTGCAGCTGGCTTAGCAGTTCTCTCTGTGAGGACATGATTCTGTTGATTTGTGTATTTCCCAGTTCCTGTTAAACAACTAATACACTAGCCCAGCTAATAGGGTTAATAGCCATTCATGCTAAGCACAGCATTTTACACTTAGACTTACCTGCATTTAACTAATAATGCCTACTTACATATGTAGCTACGATTTTATTGTGTACATATTATTAAATTTTTGGAACAATTTACATATTGTGCTGCATATGAACTAAAAGTACTTATTCTACAGTACATACACTCCCAAGTCTTTTCTCATTTGTTTATATTGGTTTGCATGAACGTGTGTATATATCTTCTTTTCCCACAGATCAACAGACTGAATGGGGAAAAAAGGTCCAATGGTTCACAGGTTCTTATCATCCACACCTGGCTCTATTGTGATTAGCTGAATTCACTGACCTTACTAGCTTTCTTTGTTATCTAACTCTTTTCTCACTAGGACCTTTGTTCAACTAGACCTGTGTATGTGCTGTGGTAATGGCTAAAAACACAGCATATTCAACAGCTGCTCACACATGTATATGAAAAGCACATTGATAGCAGTACTAACCGCGTGGAGATCCTCTTCACAGTGATCTGGGGGCCGTAGTTCTTGCCCTGCACCATCGTCTTGCCTATGGAGCGCACCATGGGCAGAGTGTAGACCCTGGGGGCCAGCAGCGGCCTCAACTGGCCCTGGACAATGCCCCACGTACCAGCATTGTAGTGGGAGGTGCAGCTCTGGAAAGGATTTAGAGACAGATTATAATATCAATAATAATACTCATTATCCACTAGGATTTGACATTTGGAATATAAATGGAATTCCATCAACAATAGTGAAATAACAGTGTGCATGCAAATGTAGTCCGTGGCACACGTAACCACACATCATCACTTTGCAAGAGTTTAAATAACCACCAACAGACTCAGGATGAGATCAGAAAGAGGTTGAGTAATGGAAAAGGTGATTCAATACTGCTATTGCAATCGAATTGCCATCACACAATGAAAACGTCCGTACAACCCGACTACAGCAAGTAATGCAATGCTAGAGGAAGTTAAAATACAATGCCATTATATAAAGTACTTATTTAAAGTAATTCGACATATCTCTTAAAGATATACAATAAGTAAATGTTAATTTGAGAAAACACTGATTTATCATTTCATATACCTGTGAAGCCTTAGGGGAAAGTTGTGTACAGTG
>JAOEHI010000018.1:536776-557567 GCA_025447815.1 Percopsis transmontana
TTGACCTCCTACCTGGTTGTTGGGGCTGAGGTTGTGTACAGTGTTGACCTCCTACCTGGTTGTTGGGGCTGAGGTTGTGTACAGTGTTGACCTCCTACCTGGTTGTTGGGGCTGAGGTTGAGCAGTCTCCACGAGGAGTACATGAGGTCAGAGAAGTGGTAGAGGAGACGCAGGCGGGCCCTCACTGCCTCCATGCTCGCCTCCTTCAGCCCGCTGTATTGAGGAGGCACGACCACGGGCAGACCCAGCTGGAGAGGCACCGAGGAGCCTGGGGAGGCATGCCGGGACACGCACACACACACACACGCACGCACAAGACTGAACGTTACTAAACCATAAGGTGAAAGTGGGCGCCACAGCAACAATACTCAATAGATAGGGTACAGAGAAAACATACTGTAAAAAAGGTACTTATACAGGAAGGAGAGAGGGAAAGAAATAATATTAGGAGATATATTTGAATCTGTCTGTGGTGGAATAAATCAATATGGTGAACTATTGTGATATTTTTCATGATATATTGTTACAGCGCTGCCAAGTAACGTATATTTTTTATATTTTTTGATAAAACCTTATGCCTATATGGAAAGTTAAATAGTTTACAATGACATCTTTAGATTGTGTGTTTTTTACATGTTCACATATAATTATGTCTCCCTTTGAATTAAAAAGTCAATTAATAAGCTGTTTGTTTTATTTCTGTCTTCTTCCAAAAAAGTATAGTCACCAATGTCACACATTCCCCAGGCTTTGTTTACCACACAATGCTGCTATCTCATCTAACAAAAACAACAACATGCCGTTCCGTGGGATGGTATTTACTACATGAACCAGCCACACCGCAGGAAACCTGACCCTGGATATTTAGTTTCTGCCCATTAGAGAGCAAGAACATGGCAAGGGCACTGTGTCGGCGTGGGTGTCTGTGCGTGTGCGCGCACACACACACACACACACACACACACACACACACACACACACACACACACACACACACACACACGTGTCTGACCTGGTGCTCGGGGCGGTACAGAAGGAGCAGTCCAGGCAGCGCTGTGGCAGCGTCCAGCTGAGATCTGGTGGATGTTCTTGCCCTGCAGAGCTGTGACCAAGGCGGGTTCTCTCACATGGTTGGTGTGACCCAGGCCCAGCTAGACGACAAACAAATACAATTAACATGGGCTTCACAGTCCCAAAAAACTAAAACAATACCAGGATTGAGGTCAGGTAAGGCCAGTAGCTTTAATCATCCATGAATCATCGGATGAATCATCAGAGTATTGAATAACAGTGAAAAGGGATACCTTTATCAAACAGGTTTGTGTTTAAAACCACATTCAGATAATTTGTTGTTTAAATAACACAATGTTCCGAGCAGAGTTCAATGTAGTGAACTGAACCCCATAGTTCTTCACAATATTCTCCATGGAGGACCAGATATACTGACTACAAAAGTCATTCTAGTAGTAATTTTTTCCAGAGTAATTTGAAACATGCCTGAATGTTATGTTGTAGCATTCAGAATTGCTTGAAACCTACAGTACTCTCTCCACTAAGAATTTCTACGGCCTGCTATAGCTCTCAATGATTATTCCTGAAGCTTCCAAGATGTTCAAAGAGGCTGTCAGAATAATAAAAAAAACAGATGATCAAACATTTACTTCGATGAGCTAATGTAATCTAGCCTATTTTGCTGTACTGTAGAAAATACAGCACATTGTGTTGTCTAATTGTTTTCTATTTATTTTCAAATAATTAGGAAGGTTATATAACCATTTTTTCCTTCAGGTCATTGTGTTTTGGATTACATAAGATATTGTGTATAATTATAGTCGTCATTATGCAAACTAAATACTGAAAAATAGGATAAACCACAGTGCAGAGAGCCAAAAGGGAACAAATTATTCTTTTTGTTTTGTTACACGACATAGATATACACACGTTCATGCAAACCAATATAAAACAAATGAGAAAAGACTTGGGAGTGTATGTACTGTAGAATAAGTACTTTTAGTTCATATGCAGCACGATATGTAAATTGTTCCAAAAATAATAAAATATGCTGACAGCTATCACTATGTGTGAAATTGGCAGTCAGCAGTTAAAATAAAACGTGTTGATTGGGGCCTGACGTTCTATCATGGCAGCCAGGAAAATCACTGATATGACGACTGCCATCACGGCATCATTCTGAGATGTACGCAGGCCATAATTACAATCATTCGCGCCCCGCAGGTGTAAATAAAATTAAAAATTTCACTTCCTGATGTCACTGCCCTGATCATTTTCTGTGCATGTGTGTGCATGTGTGTGTGTGTGTGTGTGTGTGTGTGTGTGTGTGTGTGTGTGTGTGTGAGAGACACGTTACCTGTCCCTCTGAGTTACTGCCCCAGGTGTAAACATCTCCTGTGGAGGAGAGGACCAGCGTGTGCTCGGCCCCTACGGCGACATCCTGGATGAAGATCCCTGACAGAGCCGGCACCTGCTGGGGACGGTTGTGGTTCCTCGCTCGGCCTTCTGGCAAGCCAATCAGACGGTCTGCAGAGGGGCGGGGAAACAAACAACTTGACAGGTGACGCATGTGCTTGGTCTCATTAAGTCCTCAGTGCTGAAGTACTCAAGGATTTTAAGGTATTTTCCAGTTTTTAAATATGACATTAAAAGCAATTCTAAATTTAAAGTTTCATAATTTAAAAGACTTATCTGGTCGATTGACTGTAAGCAAACTTAAATAAAGCTTAGTATTATTTGTTTTAGGAGTGATGTTATGAACCATAGTGTACCTTGTCCAAACGTGTACACATTGCCGTCTTTGGTCAGAGCTACGGAGAACTGAGTTCCACACGCCACTTTTTTGATGCTGATTCCACAAAGCACGTCCACTTTCTGGGGAAGATAGAAACTATGTTACCTGCTGTCAAACACAATTACCAGGTAACTCTATGGTGTTCTCCGGGCCTACTGGTACACAGTGTATACCTGAGGTGAGGACTTGGCTGTGGAGTTGCCCAGTCCCAGTTTGCCATAGTCTCCATCTCCAAAAGCCCAAACCATCATTCCGTCTGCTGAGACAGCTAGGGTGTGGTTCAGGCCACAAGCCACCTGACCGTAGGAAACAAGTCCACAGTGAGACAGTCACATAACACACCCAAACCCATCCATCCTACCCCCGGACATTATTCTGTGCTAGCACTTTATGCTGTTTCGTTTGCTTCAACACAACATATAAAAAACACACACAAAATCAGCTTTTGTATCGCATTTAATTTCTTATATGTTGTTATTTTACATCGCCATGTCATGCCAAGCCAATAACTATTTTAACTTAATCATTCCCTGAACAATCTCAAACCAACTATCACACCTTTAAAACAGCAAGACCATACAAAAAATAATATTAATAATTAAAAAAAATAACATTAAAACATTAGTGCTTGCACAAAGGAATTTCGTTAGCAACAAGAAAAAGTCTTCTCTGGCACAGTAAATACTGTTATCCAATGTTAGCATGTTAGCAATGTTAGTTTGGCTTCTCACCTGTCCAACCTGGTAACCCTCCAGAGCGGTGACCTTCTCTGGTAACTTCTTGTTGGAGGTGTTGCCTAAGCCCAGTCGGCCATAGTCACCGTTGCCAAAGGTGAACAGCTTCCCGTCAGCAGTCACCACTGCCGAGTGCTTGAACCCACAAGACATCTGAAGCACACATGGAAACAGGTGAGGTGAGGCTATATGTAGCCACTGCTCCCAAGAATGCTTTGGTTTAAGGTGAGGAAGCTTCAGTAGCTCTTACTTCCGCCTGCCCTGTAATCCTGATCTACTCCGACTGACCTGCACCACCTCCTCCCCCTGCAGAGCCTCGATCTGTCTGGGCCGGCGCTGGCGGTCGCTGTTGCCGTGGCCCAGTTTGCCGTAGTCGCCGTCCCCCCAGCTGAACACCTCGCCGCTCTCCGTCAGGGCCATGGAGTGGCCGTCGCTGCCGCACGACGTCACCAGCTGGGTCACCACGAAACCTGGGGCAGCCAGGTGGAGACACACAGTTAGCAAAGCTCTTCAGTCCGTGCCGCTGTTTGCACGCGTCACTACATTTATGCAGCCAAAAGAAGTGTCTCGGACCCGGCGAGATATGAACCACTTCTATTTAAGCTAACTGTGCCATCACAACACATGTTTACAGCCTGGTAAAAAAACGGTTTTGGTCTCTAGAGCTGGTTTATTATTATATTAAGCCATCAATTTATCCATTCATTATCCATCGCCGAGAGTTCGGCGGAGTCGGACACTGATAAGATGGCACACTTGGCAGTTAAGATTTTCAAACCCGTTCTTCAGAAAGTCTATGGGTGATGCCATGGAGGGTTTGTCCACTTATTTATACAGTCTATGTGTGTAACATGACATAGTTCCCAGCGGCACCTTGAAGGGCTGAGATGACGGTGAGGACGTGCAGGTCGTCAGAGTTGCCCTGGCCCAGGCGGCCGTAGCTGCCCTCCCCACAGGCCAGCACTGTGCCGTTGGGCTGGATCACAAAGGTACAGTTCTGACCGCACACCACCTACAGGACAGATGGGGTGGATTAGAGAAAGGAGAGGTACGATTATAAAAAAGGTAAGCATTTGGAACACTGCAGACCCTGAACGCCAGCCAACAGATATTACCCTGCCGCACCATACAATCTGTACATCCACTTCCCACAGAAATGGACCTCATACTAGTGAGGTTTCTCTGCTTGGCTAAACTATCTTCTCTGAACTAGTGCTTTGACAAACACTGTCCAACTGAACACACACTGAATCACTGGATGTGATGCGCAGCGTCATTTCGAGAGCTGTCTGTGTACCTGTTGTGCCTGTGAGAAGGAGGGGGCCGTGGTTGGCACCAGGATGTTCCTACCAGCCTCCGCTAGCTGGCCATGGCGCCCGGCACCCCACAAGTACACCTCACACTTCCCTCCAAGGTGCCAGTCCTAGCAACACACAACAACGACAAATCAAGTGTGATAAGCGTTGCTAAAAAAAAGTAGATGTTTAATATCCTAATTGTCCATTGAAAATAAAAATAAAAGCGGTTACCTCTGGTCTAGAGGTGGCCCAGGACATGATCTGTTCATCCATGCCAGACGCCCATTTACTGTTATCCTGGACATAAATGGAGGAAGGAATAGCCACTTAAAGCCATAAACTATATCCCCAGCACGGCAATAACAAGATAAACATTAACAACAGAAAATAAATATTTAACAAGCATTAACACAGACATTACCCGCCCCCCCCCCACTTCCTGTAGAGCTATAGCAATAACATCCACCAACGAAGTTAAAGAGGTTATTCTCCTCTGTTTATCTGTCTATTTGACGTTAGCTGCCGGTATTTAGGCTGCTAGCAATTCATTATCTTTGGGGATAGAATGATATTTTAATAGGAATTTATGGAGTAATGTATACTGAAAAATGCATAAGCTAAGTAACCATGATGACAGGATGCTGTCATTATTCTAGAAGAATGTTGTTCATTTGCAATAACTGGTGTTTAACCGGCTCAACTGTCGCTTTGGATAAAAGCGTCTGCTAAATGCTGTAAATGTAAATGTAGTAGGATATCTCATATGGTTATAAACAAACTCATGACATTAAATAAATAAAGTAGTTTTGAATGCATTAGCAGCAAACATGATATTGTTCAGTCTTGGATGATGCATGCCCTCAAAATTATGCATTGCATTGCATTGAATGACACACACACACACACACACACACACACACACACACACACACACACACACACAGGCTCACCATGAGCAGGGCCATTTCGTCTTTGGGCACAGGCTCCAGGTCTGGCACGCAGAAGGACTCGGGGAAGGTGGCGCCGCGTGCCAGAGCCTCCGCTGCCTTGACGGTGGTGGAGAAGCAGTCGAGCCAGGCCCACTCGCTGGCGTTCCACGCGGCCGTGCCGGACTCCAGGGGGCAGTGGCGGAGATGGGGGGGCGCGGGGGCGCGGCACAGGAGCTGGTCCAGGTGGAGGCCCACGGCCAGGGAGGCCAGGCACTGCATGTAGGGGCTGTGGACCAGCTGCTCCCCACACACCACATGGGGCTGGACGTGGAGAGATACGGAAGGTAAGACAGTCAGCGCAGACACCGACACATGACCTGGAATGTGTGTGCGATCTGAACAACACATCTCATTTCCCCACAGACAACGTCCACGGGGGACGGGGGGGCGGGGCGGACCTTCTCGTAGGCGTACTGCTCCTGCAGCATGACGGGCAGCCTCTCCAGGAAGGCCCTCATGCACGGTGCCATGTTGAGGCCGACCACGCCCTGCTTCTTCAGAGCAGTGCGACACGTGGCCAGCACGTGGTTGGACGCCATGAACTCTGGGGAGCAGTTCACCACCAGCACATCCTGGAGGTAGGGCCACACACACACACAGTGGGAGGATTAGACATACAGTAGATAAAGAAGAGGTGAGAGACTGTGACCGGACCACTCACTTACCTTTGACCTGTTGGAGCACACAGCCACTCCCACTTCTGGGATCCAGACGATGTTCTGGATGGCCCCCGACCCGGCTACTACTGTTTGGACCACTGAGCCGTCCTGTCAGACACACACACACACACACACACACACACACACACACACACACACACACACACACACACAGTCTGTGTTACCTAAGCAACGTGTTCCACTAGCATGCTGTTTCGGGGCCTATATGGCCTCCTTCTGTGCGTGCAGGTGCGTTACCCGTAGGGACCAGATGTTCATTAGGCCCCCCACTCCCCCAGACGCGAGGGCCAGGCCATCAGGACTGAAGGCCACTGTCCTGACGGAGGTGATGTGGCCCTTTAGCTGGAAGACACAGCGAGCCCCCTCCCCCGACCACCTGGTGCACTGCCAACACACAGGGGAACACCGTTCCTAATCTCATATAGAAAGGAGATATGGCATGACAGATGCTACACAACAATGTATGGATGTCTATGGCTGCTATATGTGCATGTATGTGCCACACCCACTTGATATACTAGCCTGATGTATACGGTGTTTACAGGTCCTGGTCAATAGATCTGTCTATCTATGCAGCATTCTTGACTGATATTGCCACCTCAGAGTCTTGGGCCCTAGTTGTAATACATCTCACTATGAAACAAACTGTCAGATACCTTCAATTTAGGCTTTGGTTCATTCTCCCACCACCCCTCTGAGCCAGAAGAGCTGGATTCTGGGTAGCTGGACACATCTTGAGGGACGGTCCAGACTGAAACCAGACCGTTCTGGCAGCATCTGAAACACAAAGCCCACATACAATAACACAAAGCAAGCACAGCTACACACAACAACCAAATGATGTGGAAATGAAAAGCTCTTTTATTCAGACAGCTAAATTAGCTTTTAAAACCCCTTGACACTGATATTCTGTAAAATCCAGATAGTTGAGCTCAAACCTCTAAACTATAACTGACAATGTTTGCAAAGTGAATGCACAGTCCTTATGCAGTGTTACGGGAAATACTGCTTAGCAATGAAGTTCAACATATTGCTAGAGATAGTGATATCTCTTATCACAACACCTCTCTTCGAAATGCCACAGAAGAACGCTATTTGCCCATGGGAAAATGTTACCATTAAATTACTAACAGGGTAATTTCTCAGACGTTTAGCTGGTATAGCTGGAAAGATGAATCACCACTTGTAACACGGAAGGCTGCTCGCTTGTACGGCACTGAGGTGATCTGGCACCGACTTGTGGTGGTGTTGCCATATTGGGTTGTGTAGTCCACATATTCATCTCTACACTAAAGCTTCAATTCTACGTCTGATGACTGAAATGAGTATCTAGCATCTGGACGTACGTGGCTAGCATGCTAAGGGGCTTGGGGCCATGTCCAGGCAGGTTGCACCAGGCCACTCCGTTGACCACAGACGGGTGGTTGAGGCTCTGCAGGCAGCGCCAACCGGAGCCCGAGCCTGCGTCCGGGCTGGCCCACAGCTTCACCGTCTCCTCTTTGGCACAGGTCAGCAGAATCTGACCACTCGGGCTCCACTTCATACTGTTGACTGGCTCCTGGAACACACAGGGAGTGTCCACGTGTCAATAACCTTGTATATGTAGGATGTGGACTTTGGGGTCTCCTTTTATGCAACACTGGGCGCAGTTACTTATTACCATCGCTTCTGTTGTTGTGGTCACATACTGATCACACCCACGTGCACATGGGTAAGCGCATGTGAGAGGTAAACAGTGTATACAGACACCCTATGCAAGAACATTTAAAGGTCCCCCGTAAAATTCATATATTCCTGTTGTGTGGTCAGTTATGGTGTCTGAATGGGCCTGAAAGTGCTGGACTCATTTTGAAATTGGTCTAACACGTCATTTAGACAAAATTCCTCTCTGAAAAAAACATGGTGTAAATCAAATGAGTCAGATTTGACCCCAGGTGTGACATAATTTCTGGATTGTAACCAATCCTCTCTGACCTATCCTGCCACTCCCACCCATATAGTCAATCCCAAAAGACTTTAATGTAGTGTTACTTTGGCCCCATGTAATGTGAATTTCATTACTGAGCACCTTTTATAAGCAACGTGTTGGGTAGCATCTTTCAGTGTGCCATTCAAGTTTACCTTGTGTGCATCAATAACCACAATGGCTCCTTTTTCCAAAGGCTCTTTGGATCCTATCAGTAGTTTGCCATCTGCATAGCCCACAGCAAAGGCCTTGTCTTCACTGGACCAGGCTATGTGCATCACAGCCACTGGGAGAGAATATAACAAAACGTTGGCATGACTACCCACATTTACTGCAGACGGATACATCGAATACTGGCGACCAACAGGTAATTAGGACCATTCAGTTAAAAAAACAACACACAATTCTATTAATTGCACCTTACATAATATAAGTTGTCTTCTTACCATCTTTCCTATAACAGTGCTCCAGTTCTGTTCTGTGCATAGTGGATGCATCCAGCACCTCGATGAGGCCCAGGGAACCATCCATGCGTCCCACCAGCAGCAAGTCTTTGGGTTCCCCACACCACAGGGACACAGCCTCCCCTTCGGGCCAAGCTAGTGCCGACACCCAATGAGGCTGCACATCCAAAATACCCTTCCCACCTTAGAGGACAGGAGACAGTTATCCACCCTGGTCATTTGATTGTCTCCGTACATGTGATATGCACAATCTCACATTCCCTGTAAGGCGTTTCACAAAGAATAACTTTAATCTGGATAACACATAAAGCTTGCTATTGGAATAAGAGCTGGGGGAGCAGTTGTTGGTTTGATTTACATGTACAGTAAAGGACACCCTCACATGGCAAAGCTAGTCTGTGGCTGTGAAAGCTAATATGAATGTGACTGAACACTTCCATCCTATTGAAAGCAGCCAAGGACAGATGGTGTATGCTGTAGGCTTAATGGCTGGCGCCAGGAACTACTGATTGGATCGCATCCAGCCCTGAGGCCTATCCATTTTTAATGGGAGTTATAAAATCTTAACAGCCTCTCATTCAAATTGTGTGGACCACACACACACACACACACCCCCTCTTAAAAAAAAGGATTGCACCACTAACACGTTTTATTGAAAACCTTTTACGCCATGTTCAATATGAGCAACAACAGTTGTTTTGTGATGGCCTATGAAATAGGAAAATGAACCAATAGGAACACGTGTTTACCGTTGACTTGCCAGATGTTGACCATTTTGTCCATGGCAGAGGCCAGGTATTTGCCAGTGACACTCCAGGCCAGAGGAGACAGGCAGTGATCACCGGGGGAGCCCATGCATGTTAGGCCCTCCTCTGAAGTGCTCTCGCTATTCAAAAGGGAAAGCAGAAAACACATACAAATGTTATACAGCCACGAGACAGTCCTCCATACACCAAAAGACAATATGAATGTTTGGAATAAATAAAGTAAATACATTTGAAAAAAGGACACATCATCGCCAGACGCGACGCCTGAAAACACATTCTCCTCATTTCACAGCCGACTTTACGGACCATGCAATCTTCTATTTGTACTGCGTCAGTCTTATCTGGGGGCAACGACACATGGTGTCATTTGTCCATCGGTTCCTTACTTCTTATTGAAGACACAGGTCTGCTGGAGGCTGTACTGGTTCTTCGTCACGTTCCACACCCTGACCGTCCCATCATTGCCGCTTGTGGCCAGCAGGCCTTTCTTACTGCACCAGCCACAAGTGATGACCTGCGAAGTATACAGAATACAGAGTCTATGTTGGACGGGCAAAAACAGAGGCGGCATGGCGAACAGCGAGTGTAATTAGACTGACACGGTGAGATGATGTGAAAAGAGCCAGAGAGCAGAAGGGCCTGCAGATGAATTGACATAATCTCGTACGTCGCTGTGACATACAGGGTGCGATTCATAGGCTCACAACACAACACACGACTGCAGTGTTCCTATAGAGGCTAAATTGTGAGCGAGGCGGGGAGGCTCACGGTCACTAACCCGGCTCTGGTGGGCCTCTAGCTTGACAAAGGAGCACTTTCGCAGGTCCCCTGCCATGTCGGCGAAGGTCTGCGGCCGGCTGTGGTTGTTGTCGCGGTCGTGGGCGGCCAGCGCGCGGACCAGTTGCTGAGCGGCCCACTGGCGGTGCTGGGAGGAGAGCCTGGAAGACAGGCAGCAGGCTGCCAGCGCATTGGCTAGCTCCAGAGGGCCTACAGCAGGGGGGTTATGGGAAGGATGGGCATATAAATGCGCAGTTAAACCTGCTTGACACAGAACACAAAGTGACAAGGCCACCCGATGAGAGAATGGAAACAACAAAGGAACACAATAGAACATAAAAAGCACAAAAGAAAATGGTGAGATACAGTATGTAATGTAAAAAGATTGACGGTGTAACACAAGTACAATCTAATTTTGCATTGCGCCTGGGCAAACATAACGTTTATGATGAGTACAAATATAATAAACAATTAGGCGATGCAGAATGATTTATGCAATGACATGATATTCTTACAGTTGGCTGCAGTGTTTCCTAACAATGGAACATTTGAAACCTATATCATTGCCCAATTCAACCACAGTCACATGCACGAAAAAACCTTAAACCTTCCTTAAAGTACATGACACACTAAGTGGTGTGCTTCAGCTAAGAATATGTTGAATGCACGACTAAAGGTATTTTGTAACAAAGATTGTAATGTACTGCACCGCATCAAGACTTCCCTGAAGATTGATAGAGATTTCCAATTTGAAAGTAAAGTTGTAGTAAAGTTAATTGTTGCCCTGACTACTGTGCTGGGGGCGTGTTTTACTTATTTGACATGATTTGACTTTAACAATTATTAAAACTGTCAACAACCGGTACCAGTTGTGCTATGATTCTGAGACATAATACAGTGACCAAAGAGATGAAAAATAACCTCCGGGTAACCGAAGCAGTTGTAACCTATAATCCCCTCGGTCTACAAACCTCTTTTCTCCATGTCAGTCTTGTCATAGGCAGGCCTGAGTCGGGCCCCTTTGTCTGCAAGCAGAGCCACCAGAGCCTGAGTGACAACAAAGTTGGGGGAGGTGACTAGCTTGTTCTCCTCAGCCACACCTCGCAGGAAACTGGGCAGGAACTTCCTCTGAATGGGGTCGTCCACGGTGGTCAGGTTCATGCCTGTGGCGGCTGAGATCAGGTTCTAGAAACAGACACAGCGCGTGAGGCCTTCATCAAAGACAAAGATGATTTAGACCAATGAAAAATCACCGTTTTTAAAACATTTTAACATTTTTGAAGACCTACTGTAAACGTGAAACAATTTAAGACCAATTTTGGCGTCAGGATATCATTCACAGCTATGATATAAATGGAACCACCAATTCAGGTTTCCCTATGCTACAGTGTCATTAGCTAGGTTCATTAGCAGATTTGTCCACGGGTCTACCTGAGTGCACAGCTGCACCAGCAGTTTGGCAGCATTAGGGCTGTTGGAGGCCAGACAGCCCACAGCAGTGCTGAGGTAGGCCAGGCAGGAGATGGGTTTGCTGGCCTTGGAGGCTCCGCGGGGCCGTTCAGCGTGGCCAGAGCTTGCCGTGGGACTAGTGGAGAGGCCCGCTCGGCCGGCCGCTGCCAGACACATCAGCCTGACCAGCGTTCTGATGTCCGTCAACCCCAGGGACTCCAAACCTGCTGCCAGGCTGCAACTTGAACCACTGGCAGGGAGGACGAAGAGGAAGAGAGACACCGTGTCTATGTTTATATTCACTCATAATATTTGGAAAATGTCAACATATCAAACTAATTATTTACGTATTGCAAATAATACCACATCATTTTGATAATGCTGAATAGTATCATTCACTGAGTGCATGTGAACGTTGTGTGCTTGTGTGACAGAGGCAGGGATTGTGAAGAGCCAAACACATCCCCGTACACAGCAGAGGCCACACAGAGGGCTGGACAGGAAATGCCAACCTGACAGAGAGCAGGGAGAGGGCTCTCATGACCATGGTCCTGGCCAGGAGCACCTGGGCCGCAGCCGTCACCCTCCGCAGGGCCATCACTCGGTCGTGAGGGTTCTGCAAGGCTGCCGCCTGCTCCCCCAGGGTCACCCTGCCGGAGGAACTCTTGTCCACGGAGCTCTGACAGCCTGAGGAGAGCAACACACACACACACACGCACACATAACATGTCAATGCTACTGCAGTGTATCCGCATGAAGGAAAGTCATTGAGATGATGCGGGAGACGATTGGCTGGGACAACCCTCACTACGCCCGGCCCGCTCACCTATTTGCAGGAGGGTCTCTTCCATGCTGTTGGTGGCGGTCACCATGGCTACGGAGGCCCCCAGCGGGTCACTGTCAGGGAACTGGACGGCCTCAGGGACCACCCTGCGCTCACTCAGACCAAGTGGGCCCGCCAAAAGCTCAAACTCCTCCTCCCCGGTCAGTTTGTCATCTTCATCTACATCCAGCATGTCCCAGTCCTCTGCAACACACAAGGTACATACAATATATGAAAACATGAATACATTTGGCAGTGTTGGCAGGAAACTTTGATTTAATAACGCCCAATACCTTCATAGACGCTGTCCTGCTTTCCCAAGAGGTCTGGAGCCTGTCCTTTGTACCTGGTTAAAGGTACAAAATAAAACACGAGATAATGCTTTACATTCAACTACTCTTATTCAACAGCTCACCAAGAAAACTAGGTTTTCTGACAAAACCATCATTAGCAAGTTCATTTCTCTGTGTCTCCCCTACACGAGTCATCAAACGGTGGAAAAAAAGCTTAATCTGTCAGCCAGTAAAAGGTTGTGGGAAATTAAACATCATTATAAGAAATGAGGACAACAGCAGCTTTAAATCCTAATTCTTGTTATTTATCACTAAACCGTCTATGTGGTTTTGAACCCAGAGAGTGGGACCACACCTCTCTATGATGGGGACTTTGGCCTTGCTCTTGATGGCCAGGTACTTTTCCCTGCAGCCGCTGCAGAGGAGGTAGTAGGGGTTCCCGCTGCCGCACTCCCCTCCGAACCAGCCGTCCACGTAGGAGCCGTTGCTGCGGTAGCCCTGGCGGTTGGCGCTGCGGCCGCAGCCCGGGTGGCTCTTCTTCATGTGCTGGTTGAAGTTGGCCACGCTGGCCTCGCACAGCTCACACACCACCACCTCGTCGCGGTCCTCCGTCTCACACACGTGCTGCGAGGTGCAGGGACACGCACACACGCACACACGCACACATGAGGGGAGGCAGCGGACGTATGCGCACACAAGACAAACACCCATGCGTTCACACAAGACACAGGCACAGACAGTGGAGTTGTTAGCGTTGAGGCTACGCACACGTACGGCACCGTGGAAACCGAGGGAAAAGACTGAGGGAATCAATGACGGCTTTGCATGAAAGATGATTAATGAAGTTATATAAAGCACTGATGGCCAGTTGTCAGCATCCGTCACCATCATGACTGTTTTATTGTTTTTAGTCGGAATCGTAGGAAATATTGTATTATTCTTTTCATGCCAGTTAGTCACTGCTGCTAATACACGTGCGTGTAGGATTAGATGTGTGCGAGGTACAGCAGGGCAGGTGAGGAGCAGATGGTAATGGCAGCCCTCTGGCCAGAACATAAAAACACACACACCCATGTTGGCCAGTCCAGTACCTCCGGGATCCACATTCCCAGAATGTCGGTGTCACTGGCCAGGTCTTGGCCGAACATGGCCTCCATGGTCTCCTCGTCCAGGTCCATCTCCAGCTCCTCGTCCAGGTTGAAGTCGTACAGGGCCCCGGGGTCCTGCTGCTGCTGCAGGGCCGAGACGTCACGGCGGGACTGGCTGTGGTGGGCTTGCACCGAGCGGTACAGGCCAGCTGTTGCCGAGACAGGAAGGGGACTGGTAAAGTGCTGAAATGAGACACAACTAGACAAAAAGCGTTGGTGTGCGTGCGTGTGCGCGCGTGTGCGTGCACGACTCTCACCAGCGCGCGCCAGCAGCGTGCGTGCTGCCAGGTCAAAGCGGTGCTTCCTGCTGACAGCAGAGCGGCCACGGGGGGCCGGCCCACTGGACGCTGACGCACTTTCCTGCTCCAGGCCTTCAGGGCTGCAGAGGGAGGTAGCAGACGTTACTCCCTGTGTGTGTGTGTGCGTGTGCGTGTGCGTGTGTGTGTGCTGCTGTGCTACGCCACCGGGCATCCGTCCACGTACCTCTCGCTGAAGCCCTCCTCCATCTCAGCGGCGTCGGTGCCGGCCACGTCTCCGGGGGAACAAAGGTAGGGGCTCCTGTCCAGGGACTTGCCTCCTCCGCCAGGAGCTGCAGCACCGGGACAGGAGGAGTCAGACCCAACGCCGCCTCCGCCTGGTCCTCCTCCAGGGCGGTGCTCCTCGTCTTCCTCCGTCCCCGGGTGCTCTATCATCCACATGGCCAGCACTGTGATGTTTTGGGCATCGGCCTCTCCTCTGGCCCCTGGGTAGAGCAGGGACACAGCCAACGCTCGACTGGATTGCTTACTATTGACTTTGGATAGCGGATTTTAATCCACGAGGCTAAATAGAGAATGTGTCCCCATGACAACAGTCTAAACATGGCTGACCTGTGGCTTCCAGAGCTTTGGTAATCTGGCGCAGAGAGAAGCCCATCTCCAACAGGGGGACAGCGATGGCAGGAGGAGGGGGAGACGTAGACAGCCTGCTGCTGGGGTCCGACAGGGCTGCAGACACCACCCACAGCCTTTAGCAACATGGCCGTGCGCTGCTGAATATAATAACATGGTGCACGTCCACTGTCTGTACTACTTACAGGCGCCGGTTCTATTCTGGGGTCTGGAGGGCTGAGAGTCGGGGGAGGTGAGGCTCTGTCTGCGGCCAACCTCGTCCGAGGGTGACGTGGGCAAAGACGACACCGGGGGGGTCTGGGCTCGACGGGTTGGCAGCAGGGTGGTGGTAGGGTAGCTGGAGAACATTTGCCTGTCCACAGACACACACAAACAGGACAATAAGTATGTGCTTTTCAACAAACAAACAAATACATAAATAAATACATATTCAGCTGCATGCGCTAGCTACAGATGGCTTGCACCAATAATGTCTAAGAAATGTGTGAATTCAACTTGACTGCCAAGATGCTAAATGAATGCAGCCGTGACTGGCCGCATTTATCCGATCCTAAGCCACCTGTAGCCACTATCATGACGCAGGTGTCACACCCAAGTGCGTACGAAGGTGTCATGTCAACATGTACAAGAAGCACCAGAAGTAGTTGAAGTAGAGGTGTTTTGACCTGAGCAGGCTGAGAGGCATGACCCCCGGTGACTCTGAGGCCGGGACGGTCTCGGTGTCAGTGACGGGGGTGGTGGCCGTGGTGGTGTCCTCCAGGGACGAGCTCATGAAGGAGGTGGTGCTGGAGGCCGAGGGGCTGGTGGTGATGGGGGTCTGGGCCAGCTGCTCCCCCTCCGCCCCTTCAGCCTCACCCTCTGGCTCACTTCTCCCCCCTGGGGAGCAAAACATAGTCGGGTTAGATCGACAGGTCTTCGTACTGTGAGGATATGGGGGCGTATCATTATTCCTTGTAGCTAATCGCTAATGCTAATGCTAACGCTAACTGCAGTTTTCAAAGCAGGACCATTGTAGCAGACAGGCGGGCTATGCAGCAGCGCTGATGGTGTGCGGTGTGTGCCCTCACCGGGCTTGGCCTTCGACCCGCTGGGCTCCTCCAGCAGCCCGCTGACCACCAGCTTGTAGATCATGGCTTGGGCGCGCTCCAGGTCGGCCAGGCCTAGCGCCCGCTTGATGGGCGAGCGCATCACTGCCCGCTTCACCATGTGGCGCATTAGGAACTGCAGAGCCGCCCGCATCTCCACCTCCTCTTGGCACACGGGTGAAGAGGTGGTGGCTGCGCCTCCGCCGGCGCTGAGGTCGGCATTGTGGCCGCTGACCGCTGCCTCTGGTGTCACCTTGACGTGAGAACAGCACACTTCAGTTCACCTATACAGCATATGGAATGCTAGGAGCAATCGTAGATATCCAGTGTTCAACCCTTCTTAAAGAGGAAGCGTCTATTAGCAGTGTAACGCATTACTGTAAATCACATTCCATGGGTCTGTAATGAGTAATATAACGCATTACTGTTCCTAAGTTCAGTAATCACAATACAGTTACTAATCAAACAATGATGTAGTTACTTTAGTTTACTTTACTTACTTTTTCTGTAAAGTGCTCCTTGGGCTGGTTTTAACTGACTTTGCTGTCGGCTTTGTGGTATTAGTTTATTTTAAGAGCATAAAAGAAAGATCTTGCGTATGTCCTCCTTATTAGGATGTGGGCATATGTAAGGTTTAACATTATATTGTTAACTGGCAATTACGGGATGCGCCTCGGCGATGTCTGATGCGGAGTAACTCAAAAGTAACGTAACGAGTAGTGTAAGGAACTACTTTCTACAGGGAGTAAATAAGTCAAGTAATGCATTACTTTTGTAAGTAACGAGTAATGTGTAATCCATTACATTTTTTGAGGATCCCAACACTGATTATTCCGGGCTAGTTAATGGGGAGGCCCAGAAGGCTGTGGTACCTTTGGTATGAGCAGCAGCTCAGCGTACTTGCTGCAGCTCAGCAGGGCGCTGAGGGCCTTCATGGCCCCCAGGTAGAGGTAGGACAGCTGTACAGCGTGGACCTCAGACTGGGTGGCAGCGGAGGAGGGGGACGTCTCGTGGCTCCGGCTGCCGTGCTCGTGGCCCTTCTTCCTGTTCCCCTCGGTGGGCCCGTGGGTGCCTGCGGTAAAGAGGGTCTCTCCACCGCCCACAGCCTGCTGCTGGCCTACGGCGTACGAGGAGATCTCGTTCTCCGACTTGGAGCTGGGGGCGCCGTGGGCCTTGACCTCGTCCAGGCTGTGGGACACACGCAGGTCGGAGGTGGCAGCGCTCGGCTCAGCGGCGGGCGAGACCCCGCCCTGCTCCTTGGGTTCGCCGCCGCGGTGGTGGTGGTGGTGGTGGTGGTGGTGGTGGCCCTCGCTGTCGGCCTTGTCGTCGCTGCTGCTGCCGTTGTTGTTGTTGTTGCCGGCCGCTGCCCCGCGGTGCTTCTTGTCGTGGCGGCGCGCGCTGAGCTTGGCGGCGGCGTCCTCGTGGATGCTGGTGAGGTAGGTCAGGTCCAGCAGCAGCGAGGCGGTCAGGCCGCGGAGGCGCGCCACGTCGAAGGGCAGCGGCTCGCAGGGCTCCAGGTTGTACAGGGGAGTGTCACTAGGCGACCAAAAAGTTGGGAAGCTTTAATAGAGGTGGGTGGAAGAGAGTGAAGGGAGACAAGGGAAGGAAACACAAAGTGAGGGAAAGGACAGGAGAGAGGAAGAGAACAGCATGCATGATGGAGACAAAATTAAACAGTGTGTGTGAGTGTGATGGGCCATGCAAAGAGGGGAACGCTCCTATGGTCACGTGCACGGGCTAACTTGATTCATGAGAATGAGAAGGTATATTTGAGTCATGGGAAATGAGTGGAGAAGTATGGTTAAAAGCATGGTGGAGATGAGTGCTCTAGATAGCAGGGAAAGTGACCAACACCATGTGTGGTAAACACACAGGCCTGTGGTGTCATGCCTGAGCTGCTGGACATGTTGAACGTTAGTGGACATTGTTACCAAAACACAAACAGAACAACAGAGAGAACATGCACAGCCCTGCTGTTGGATACAAATCCATGTAGTTCACTTTTTATTTCGGATTCTGGTTTATATGTTGGGTTTATTAATAGGCCCCATGGCCTTGAAACAAACCCAACATGACGTAATAGTTTAATTTATGGTAAAAAAAATAACTCTGAGACTAGAAGGACATGGTTTTTACCAAGCAGCAGTACGGCTGTAACGGTATTCGTATGGAGCCGTTCGGTACAGGGCTTTCGCTTCGGTACACGCATTGTATTCTAATACAATATTTTGGCGTGGGAAGACATGCACCTAATTTACACCTATAGCAGCAGTACATACAGCCACAGTCGGACGCTAGCGTGATAGGCTAACCATGGCTAGCATCAATTACAACCCAGAGCTGGAAGACGGGAAAAGGGAAAGAGTTGTAAGATCAATGAAAATAAATGAAGTCTTTAGAATTTGTTCCCCCCCCCGTTGTACCGCAAACCATACCGAACCTTGACCCCCAAACCGAGGTACGTACTGAACTGTGAATTAGGCATACCGTTACAGCCCTAAGCAGCAGTGCAAGACAGCCCCAAGACGACTACATCCAGAAACAATGGGCAGTAACTAAGACAACCAGCAGGACAAGAACAGTGGAGAGCTGATCCTCCAGTACCTGATGGTAATCTCCGCCTCGTCCCACTGCACCTTGGCGGAGGTGCTGCCCTCCTTCACCACGCCCAGCAGGGTGGCGTGCCGGCCCGTCTGCCTGTGCACGCAGCGCCCTCCGACGCGGAGGCCCGCGTCCGCTCCCCCGATGACGGTCAGCACCGGCCACACCTCGGTGCACAGTGTCCTCAGGTGCTGGTCCGACAGATCCCCCAGGCCGTGCTGCCGCCCGTGGCGGCCCCTCTCCTCCTCCGCCCTGGCGGGGGCGTCGTGGCTCTCTCTCTGGGCGTCGTGCTCCTCGCGGCTCTGCACCGAGCGGCTCTTCTTCAGCCTCTGGCCTCCGCCTCCGCCGGCCGACTCCCTGAAGCAGGCCTTGATCTTGTGGAGCCGCTCGATCATGGTCTTGTTGATGCGGTGGGTCCAGTGGTCGGTGCGGTGGAGGATGCGGATGAGCTGCGTGGTGGCCTCCGCCAGCACGGTGGCCACGGGGCTGCAGATGGGGTCGCCGGGCAGGAGGTCCCTGGGGGTGCCGCGCATCTGCATGTCACAGATCTTCACCTGGACACAGCAACACAACACGAGCTCAGCTCACTGCTCAGTAGCATGAGGACATTCCAGAAGAACACTTAAAACGCTTGGAACATTGATGAATCAATGACATTACACTATCTACCACTAGAGGGCGTACTATTATAGTGTAATATAAGATAACTAAAGCATTTCACTATTTTACACAGTACGATTTTTTGGTTACAGCAAGAGTAAACCTAAATTAAAGCTGTCGATTTCCCATATACTTTTACTATTTTAATCTTCCTATTTTCCTCAATCCACCAGCTGCTTGTGATTAAGGCTGCCACATCAACCTTCCCATACTGTCTGACTGAATCTCAGGCTATTTGATATCTGAACAGATCACTTCCTGTTTACGTACCTTCTCCCCTGGGTTACTGCTGTAGAACATGACGCAGGGGTAGAGCTCTGTGGCATCCACATCCTCAAAGGCTAACTTGGGCTCCTGTGGAGACACAAACCGGAAGCCTCAGCTCTCCTACGTTTTAGCATTACTAAATGGGCTCTGCACGTCAGGAACAGTAACCGGGGCGGGACTGTTTGTGGCTCTCTCACCTCTCCGTTCTTGCCGAAGGAGACAGTCCTGGCCTCCATGTCCAGGACGCAGGTGATGAAGTCCCCCTGGGTGAAGCTGCTGAGGGTGAGTGTCTGCTCCCCGTTGTGGTACAGGTTGCCGCTGTAGGCCCGGTACAGCCACATGTCTGAGGTGCTGCGGTGGTTGAAGTCATGCACGGGCCAGCGGGACACGCCCACACACGTGCCCTCGTTGCCCCGGTTCTCCTTCACGATGTAGAACTAGAGAGAACAGAACAAAGGGGATTCAATGTACTCTTGGGGTCGGCCATCTTTTAAGTAAGTAAAAAGAGATGTATTTTTGGAATTCCAACTGAAATAATAACTGAAATGAAAACGTTTAATGAAAAATGACTGTAATGTGATGTATTTATTGTACGATCATGGAGAGAATGTCAGTAACTAATTATTTTAGTGTTTAATTGAGGTATTTTTGGTAAGGATGACAATGCCCATTTTTAAGCAGAAAAGCCTAACCACGGACAGGGGTTGCAAATGAGCCTTGGCCAGAAATCCAATATGCAACACATCTGTTTCATGTTATTGTAACCTGCTACAATGTTGTTTTGTCCCTGACAAATAAGTTAATACAACAACAAAAAAAACTTGATGGAAATGTACACAGTCCAGACTAATAAGACACTATCATCTCATCAGCTTACTTCACTGTACAAAATACAACTCCCATTATCAGTAATAAAATATACAGTAATCTGCATCTCTATTGCTAGAATAAAATCAAAGGAATCATTAAAAATTGTTAAATACAGTGTATCAAATTTGAATAGATGATTCTCTTTTCTACTCTCACACACACACACACACACACACACACACACACACACACACACACACACACACACACACACACACACACAC
>JAOEHI010000018.1:567644-578004 GCA_025447815.1 Percopsis transmontana
TATATTTTTGTTCTATTTTTTTTTTTTTATCTTTATTTTGTGGCAATTTTTAAAAATTTTTTTTTTTTTTATAACCTCCCCCCCCCTAACCCCCCCCTACCGCCCCCCCCCCCCCCCGCCCCCCCGAGATCTGTCAAATCCTAAAGGCTGCCCTCTGTCCCCCCCCGACACCCCTGAAAAAAGAGAAAAACCCCCACACCCCCTCAGACCCCTCCTCTCCTCACCCCGGCCAGGCAAAGCGCTCTTTGTTAACCTAATGTGCTTTTACCAGTTGCTTTCTGCCAG
Organism: Percopsis transmontana; assembly: GCA_025447815.1. NCBI lineage: Eukaryota > Metazoa > Chordata > Actinopteri > Percopsiformes > Percopsidae > Percopsis > Percopsis transmontana. The sequence continues at coordinate 567,930 of JAOEHI010000018.1, forward strand.
GGGGACATCTGCTGTGTGCAGCCAGTCAATATTATGGGGACAGTTCAAAGCGGTCAGTTCATTATCTGTGTCAGCTTAACAACCCAAAGGTAGCGGTCTGGGGTGGGGGGTGTGGACACAATAGACTCCTCATTAACCAGTGATTTATCATGATGGGATGCCCAGTTCAACCTTTGCCCCACCACCACCACCAAACACCTCCAGAGAAGGATCATATTGTTAGGCCCAGAACAGAAGGCTGTGAAAGTGAGCTTAGAGGAGAAGTTAAAAAGTTATTAATCAAGTTTCATTAAGTCAAATGAAACGTAGAAGTTAAAAGAAAAAGAAGTTAAAAGAAGTGTGTCCTGTTGGGAAAAAGTGTGAAAATGGTGTGTGTGTGTGTGTGTGTGTGTGTGTGTGTGTGTGTTTGGCATAGCATGCAAACCTTTGAGCATTTTACTAAACGGTGCAACTCATAAGAAGGGACTATAGCTTTCAGTGTGTAGTTCTACACAGTTGGACCAAAACCCCTACAGTACTTTTACAACACGTTTGCCCCAATGATGACGCTTGGATTTTCTCTTCACATTTCAAGCTGTATTTACTGAGTGAACGCAAACGTTCACTGTCCCATTTATTGAACTACAAATGTTGTAGTTTGAGCCTCTATTTCCCAACAGCCTTTTCACGCCAGTGGTCCAAGTGGTCCTCGGGACAAACACTGTGATTCATGCGTTCGTTACAAGCCTCTGGACACACACGCCCTCTCTTTATCACGGGGCTTTATGAAAGTCAAACATCTCCCTCATAATGATATCATACGTGTCAGAGAGGCCCTAAAGATGCTCCATGCATGCATACGCAGGGAGATTATGGTCCGCGTCCACCCGCTCTGCCCTCCACCAGACAGGGGCCGCTCGGCTGCAGAAAGGCTGCATAATGGGCGTTTAATGCATGGTTCCTCAGAATGGGCCGATATTATGCGTCGCCCATGTGGCCGGTTTGTGAAGCCCGCGCTGCCACACCCCTTCTCCCCTTCTAACCCCCCCCCCCCGAATCCATTTGCCTAAATCAATCTCACAGGAGGCGGTTGTGGATAATGTACCAGCCAGGGTTTGTAAACCATTTTGTTAACAATGCGTCGGGAGAGAAAGGAGGAGAGGAGGAGAGGAGAGGGAGAGGGAGAGAGAGAGGGAGGGAGAGAGAGAGAGAATGAATGGGCAGAAGGGGTGGGGGGTGGGGGGGGGGGCAGAGCTGAACAGTTGGGTGGGTGTGGCGCGGAGGGCTGTTTCAGGATGGGGCCCATTGGCTGGTGACACCCCTGTCCCATCCCCTGTCTGCCCCGGCCCGCTGCTCGTACAGCCCATCCGGGCCGGTCCCCGCTTTAGTCACACCAGCTGCCCTGCCTATTCTTCCACCCCGCACGCCCGTCCTCTGACAGGGGCAACAGACGGCGCGGGCCCCCTGACTCTGCTCGGACACCCACGCACGTGCACACACACGCACGCGCACACACACGCACGCACGCACGTACACACGCACACACGCACGTGCACACACACACACACACGTCACACACGCACGCGCACACACATGCACGCACGCACTCACGCACGCGGGCTGAGAGAGATTTAGTCGTGCGATTTTTGCCGTCGAAATTAACCAGTCGACCCGATTGTCAATTCCAGATCAATACTTTGCTTGGCAGTGATGGAAGGGTACTGGTTGACTGTTCAAAAGTTAAATGGACGTTAAATGTATTTAAAACTGAGTTCTTTTCAATTATAGTTTTTTTTTAAGAGGCGATGATCAACTTAATTAACTAATAATTTGTGTTATAGTCCATGGAGTGCCTGAATCAACAAGAGTTTGATACAAAAAGGCAGGCTATTCTAGCGGGTTAGAGTGGTCGCCTCCCCGCCGTAAGGTTGTGGGTTTGATCCTCAACAAGCCCGATGTCCAACCTCTACCTGCTCCTTAACACTCCTAACTGCACTGCACTGTGGGTCACTTTGGAGAAAAGGCTCTAAATGACCCCATTGTCCCCTCACTGGTGTGTTTCCTGTGCGTGCACATTGTCTGTTCCAGGCCCTGTACAGGCCAAACCCCAGGTAGCACTGAGCTAGACTGCGGTGAGCAGTAACACATGGCCCAGTACCCGCTGGGACCTATTGCTGTGTTCTCTGCATTGGACTGTTTTGCCTATCAAAAGCCCTTTTAGCCTCAGCAAGCCTAAACCAGTTTGACCCCGTATTCCCCTGGGGCCTTCTAAGATCCCCACCAAAGCACCTATTAATGGATCACAGGCAGCCAACCCGGGCTACACTGGACAGCAATCCCCGGTGGAGCTCCACCAAGTGGGGCTGATTTGCAACATAAGCCCCCCCTGTGATTGGTCATTAGCCTCTGTCCCCGCTGACATAAGCTAGCAGGGTAGCATGTGTAACTCATGTCCGCTCCCGTGCGCGCTGCCATTGCGTTCCCTAATTGGCAGTGGCATTACCCGGTGCTGATGTCTGATGGGATGTCCGCCCAGAATCAGGACAATGGGGAGCCGACACTGTGGAGTTCTCCACGGGGACGAGGTCTGTGAAGGGGCTGGTAGGTTGTTATGCCAACAGCCTGCTGAAATAATGCCGGACACCAAAGCAAAGGCAACACGCTGTCATCATAGATGTGTGATATGTTGTGTGACAATATCAACAAAGAAACGTAACAACATGTTAACTGTTGAAGGCTGCAGGCTTTTTTTGGCTTGATTCTCTTTCCTTCTCTTTGTTGTTTGTTTGTGGAATGCCAATTATTGTAAATATGAATTGTTTTGAGGAGCGAATGATACACTTTACAGTAATGTTGTGGAAATTAATAGGTGAAGTAATTTAGGCTGCTAATTGGAAGTGGCTTTGGATAGAAGTGTCTGCTAAATGCTTAAATGTAAATGTAAATGTACAAACTGAGAATCTCTCTCTGTTGTAGGGTGCCGTTAGTACGACAAAAACACACTGTGTGTCGCGTTTGCCCCTCAGGGTGTGTGTCCCATGCACTTGTTTCTATGGTTTCTCTAGCGGTACGTAGAGAGACACCCTTTTTCAGAGGATTTTTTGCAGATTAATGACTGCAGCTTTAAAAGCTACAAACCACCACGCAACACACAGTGGAAAGTCAATCATTTGAAACCAAACAGTGATACCACAGGCCAATAGGAACAGTCTATTTAGTGTTGCCTATCATCTGGGGATATCTGGCACATTTATTATATTATAAAAACTATAACTAACTAACCAAATGGAAAGGTTTTAATCAGAGAATAGTAAGATGAATCATTATAGATTGACGTATATGAAAAAGAGGTTGTAGCTTTATTCTCAATTTGGTTTTGTGACACGTGTGACAAGTGAAATGAAGGCCCATAATGCGCTGTTACGGTACCACCGGGCTTGGGAAAGAGGCCGGCTCTGAATTCCGTGAGAGCGTCCGCCTGTGGTCTCCCAGAGACACGGAGTGTGGTCCCCATCCGTGGCTCCTTTCAAACCCCCCCCCACCCCCCTCCCCGGGGCGTCCCCAGCGACCCTCTCCCTGCCACCAGCAAGCCCTCAGCATTGCTCGCTGTGTTTACACGCGCTGATTAGTTTGGTGAGTGTACAGAATGTCGCTGAGCTCTGCATCAATGCGTCCCTCTGTCCCGGGCCTTTGCTTCGCCTCCGCTTCATCCCCTCTTTCACAAAAGCCGGAGATCCCATTGGAATCGGGGAGAGAAATTAGGAGATCAGAGTCGGCCTGCTCCTGAGCAAACAGACTCAAACAGACAGTGGTAATGGTTCGGCCGCTCTCTCCGGCCCTCACATGGGAAGCTAAGGCCAGGGAATGCAGCCCGTCCAGTCGGGGTCTTCGTGGTAAAGCTCTTTCTAATCCCTTATTCACACACAGGCCTTGCACTCACTCAGACACATTCGGATGCTCGCTAATCACTGAGCCACCCAGGCAGCTGAAAAGTTATGTGTCTGAAACACACACACACACACACACACATATGTCAGAAGCATTTAGCATAAAAATACATTAACAACCACAGACTCAATTGCAAATAACCAAAACACATAAAAGAACTGTAGATAAAATAATAAAAATATTAAAAAATACCATATAATCCATCTTGCCTCGCCACAAAGTCAGACTGCAGGTTCTTCTGTAACCTTATTCGTAAACTAAAACCTAAACTAATTTGGGAATTCACTTCTAAATGTGTTTATTTATCGGTTGGGGCACGATGAACACATCGTTGCGGGAACACGACCCGGCCAGGTTTAAGTTAGCTACAGCAGGCTAAAGGGAAAGTATGCTAATGCTTCTTCTGGGGAGGAGTACTTTCAGGCTTATGAAGGATTAGCGCTTGTTGGCCAGCGCTGATTCCCCGCTGAGCTAGCACGCTAATACAGGTGTTAGTAAACTGGCATTAGCCTCCAGCTAATTAGCTTCCATTCAGCGAGTGATTGTCCGGCAGGCTCTGCCATTTGTAGTGCTGTTTGCTCATCGGCGGGGAGGTCTCTGTGCTGTGGTGGGTCCGCCATGATCCGCCATGATCTCCCTTTCCTTCTTTGTAGGCCAGTGATCCGCAGGCCCCTTCCAAGAGACACGCCTGGCCCAGTCTCATGAGAGCCACAGGCCGGGGGACAGCAAAACGAGCCACTCGTCGGACTCGTCAAGACGAAAACCTTGTAGCTTGTCCACATCTGTGTCAGACACTGCATTCTCTATTCTCTGTGTTTCATCTCCATTGTCTTTTTAGAGACTCAGCGGATGTCTTCAATTAGACGAGCTAGTTTACGCGACAAAGTTCTAATACAACTGCTTTAAATCAACAGTCTTAACATGCTGAAAATTGCTGAATTAGCATTCCTACAATTTCTTACGTGTGATGCTTTGTTTATATTAGCCTATATATTTACATTTATAGCATTTAGCGGACACTTTTATCCAAAGTGACTTACAATTAGTATATTTTTTTTTTACATGGAGCAGGTAGGGGTTAGGCATCTTTCTCAAGGATGCTTACAGGTAGGCCACCTCTGGGGATTGAACCCCTGACCTTATGGCTGGTAGTCCAACACTCAGACCACTAGACTATCCTGCCCCCTATATATCATAAGAGCTCTGCTAATATTTCTACACACCTAACATAGGAGAACATGGCTTTTTTTTCTGCTTCTCTGTTATTTCAATCAGAGCTTTTCGTACTCTACTAAAAGTTTTTTATTCAAGCTAAGCACCACTTTTTGGTGGGAAATTAGAAATGTATTGAAGATTCTGACTTTGTCAGTAGAGGTCAAACAATTCTCTTTTTTCCTTCATTAGCACTGGGCCGTTAATCCTAGGAGTTTTTTCGAGAGAATGTCTGTGTTTGTATCTGTAGGATGAAAACAGCGATTAACTGACTGGGAGACCGTGGAATATTGGAGGTAAATATGAATAGCACGCTGTGAGGAAGACTAGTGTTATGTGGCATTCACTGTTGTTGGATGTGGGAAAGAGTCTAAAGGTTAGTTGGATGACATTCCTAAAGGCACTCTGCTGGGGATGTCGGCGGTTCAAAGGACTCATTAAGGCTCAACCATCCTGCCACAAAGGGGAGATTTAAAACAGCAAATAGATCTGATAGTGAAAACTCAAAGCCAAACACACATCTACTAAGAGGCTTTGGCGTATCATGCTGCCATACCTCATACCGCAACTATGAAGCTTCACGTTTTCCCGCCATTTTCCTGCGGAAAGGTTTTGTCATAACATGCCTGGCCAAGTTCCATGCGAGCAGCTGCAAAGGCAGATATTTTCAAAGCCGATTTTTGGCCAATTACAAAGTTTAAAAGCTAATTAAAGTAATGTAAATTGATACACTGCTCAAATCACATTATTTGTTGCTTTTGTATAGACAATAGGTGGCATGTATATTGCATGGTGGCTCAAATCAAATAAACACCAGCTCGATTTAGCATGATTTAGCTCTGAATTACCTAACCATCCACAGGGAAACAGTCTTTAGTCAATAAGGTAATTGCCTAAAAAGACCTATTTAGCAAGAACAATACAGTGAAATCCGGGCACACTAGGCAGCAATGGTCTGTAATGACATTATGCATTTAAGTAGGCCAATACACATTCTCTCCAAAGTACAGGATAGATATGTGCCCACTGAAGTAAGGCAGACAGACAGATGTTCCACTGTAGACTCATCCCCGCCTGCTGAGATTGGCTGGGAACTTCAGACCCTCTCCTGGACTTTGCAGTTGAAGAGCTTTAATAATCTGTTTGCTCATTGAATGATCTCATTGTTTCTTGGGAAAAGCAGGTCCTATTGGTGCTAACCTCTGACGGGCCCTTCTGGGAGCGCTGATGCTCAGCTCGGCCCTGAACACATCGGCCGGGTCTGAGCTGGCCGAGTGCGAGCGTCTTTGCAGTCGGCCATGCGATCGACATTCAGCGCATAACGTTTCAAAACAGCAGTCGAGTTAAAGGTTCATTTTATATCCACTTAACAAGACATGTTTGTATTTACACGTACTGAAATATTCATTCTTCCCTCGTCCGATGGAGACGTCGGGGGCTGGTGGATGTACAGATGAATTAGTATTGAAATATATGACAATAAATGGATATCCCAGAAGTGGGTCACGGTGAGGCACAAGGCATAGGCGTCACCATTGTTCACACTGAGACGGGTGTAGCTCTGTATTGAAACACACACACACACACGCGCGACACCATCGGTGCTACTTCTTGATCAGACATTGCCTCTCTAATTGAGATAATCCCACTCCAGGATCAGGCCCTTCCCCTGAGGTATGACCCTCTCTCCCGGGCTCCCCGGGCTGCCCGGGCTGCCCTCGGCGCTCAGACTAAAGCCCCCCCGGCTCCCTCTGTGTTGACTGGGAGACAATGGGCAGCAGATTGTGCTGTCAGGCTCCATTAATTACCATCATTAGCATCATACTCTGGAGCAGCGTGGACGTGGGGCCCTAAACTGTGAACCGCGGCTTGTTGTGTGTTTACGTGTGCACGTGACTCCGGCGTGCGTGCGTGCGTGCGTGCGTGCGTGCGTGCGTGCGTGCGTGCGTGCGTGCGTGCGTGCGTGCGTGCGTGCGTGTATCTATCTCCTTACTATGAAGATGGGTAATAATGCAGCTTCAGCTCCTCTGTGTCTTTACGTCCATTAAAGACGTGAAGAAGCTGAACGAGCCAATGGCAGCCTCTGGATGGTCCAAGTGTCCTTGAAGACAAGCCGGGCGGCGGGTCAGAAGCCACCGACCGCCGCCCACGTCGGTATTTCCACCTCCAGCGGCGGAGCTCTGAAAGGAAATTGAACGGCGTTGCCGCCACGCACCCACTGTGGTATAAGTCTTTGCCTCCCCGCACTTTAACTTCCTGCCCGATCAATGCGCCAGACAATGGCTCAACAGGTGCAACAGACAGGAGCACGGTGGGCAGCCCTGCACCCCACCGCTAGGCCCAATTAGCACCCGCTGCTAAGCAACAAAGAGGCGACATTTCACTTCGGCAGAGTGCCAGTTTAAGGCCCTCTTCTCCTGCGAACCCTCTGCCCCCTGTTCTCCCTCTGTCTCGTACTGCTGACATCTCGGGAGGATGCTCCTCGGCGCCGCCGATCTGGGTCGATGCCGTGTGCTGTGAGTGGCAGGGGTGTGGAAACATGGGCCGTTGATGAATTCATTGCCTGTGAGTGGACCGGCTTTCTTTGTGTGCAGGCTTATTTGGCTAACAAAACCCCCCCGGGTTGTTTTTCGGACGAAAGGAGCAGATCTTTTTTTCATCTTCTCTTTTCGCTCGAGACTACTGTACGTGCTGTATGGTCCCAAATGACACACACACACAACGTGTACAGCTGCCTGCCGTGCATACCAACCAACGGTTGATGTGGTGCTGATTGCACTCGTCATGTTTTGAACTCTGAGATGGCAGACGGTTGCATTCTGTTATGTGCCTATATAGCACCTAGCGGAACCATGTTTAGCTTTACCGGTAAATCGTGGGAAATCTTGACGGCTTCGAGATCATACGGGCCCTTACAAGAATATGAGGGACATATAAGAACCGTAACCTGTAAAGTCTTCACATGTTTATGTCCCACCTGTCTGAGAGTCTGCGGTGTTACGTGTGGTGTCCGATAGGGTCAGCGCTTGGCCCAATGTTGTTTTATATTTATACCATAGACTGTATAAATAAATATAAGCAATCACTGGGCGATATAGCGCCCAGACTATATCTTTACACTACACTGTATTATCTAATTATCTTACATTACTTTAATATTCCTTTTTTTGCGTGTGAACATAGTTGCAATACACACACAAAAAAAAAAGAAAAAAAAAAAGGTTCCATCAAATCAAATATTAGGTGTTATGCCGAGTTCTGCCTTCCCTTTGAGAAATGCGTGCACCTCGGGGGAGCGCGCACATAGGGCAACGTATTGTTTAAAAACAATATAATCGTCTTTGTCGGTGTTCATCACACGTCTATAGTTTATGAACGCGTAGTCATCAATGTTTTATTCGACTCCGTAGAAGTAGCATTTCCTCGATACGATTGGTCTGAAATGTGTCCGTCAATATTTCCGAGGGTGAACTCGTTGGTGTTTTCAAGTGCGGAAAAATTCCAAACTCCGATCAAATAAAGCATGTTCTGAAAACACCCAGTTTGATCTGAAGTGTCTTACCGAGTGTTAAGGCCCGAATGCATTATTCGGAAGAACGGGTTGTGACTGCAAAGTAGCGCATCCCCTGTTATTTCATCTTGGGTCATTATTGACACAAAAATATGTGCTGCTAAAACCATTTGGTTCATAGAGAAATAAAGATGCAGCATGGATGCACTATGCATTCAGGCCTTGACACTCAACAACGACACTTCAAATCGAACTGGGCTTTTTCAGAACATGCTTTATTTGATCGGAGTTTTTCCGCACTTAAAAACACGAGTTCGCCCTCGGAAATATTGACACATTTCAGACCAATCGTATCAAGGAAATGCTAGTCTATGGCCTCTACTTCTAATAAAACATTGACTATTCGTTCTATAGACTATAGACGTCAGATAATTTCTCATTGATGAACACCCACAAAGAATATTATATAGTTTTTAAACAGTGCGTTGCCCTATAAATCATTAGATACGATCTCTGATCGTTTTGCCTTCTCGAACCGAGGGACACATGCGCGCTCCCGCGAGGGGGTGCCTTTCCCGGCAGGGGTGTATATTGTGGCACAGCGCCGGCGCATGCATTTCTCGGAGGGCAGGCAGAACTCAGCATAACACCGGTCATAGCAGGAAGTGTGTAGTAGGTCTACTGCATCTACGCATGCTCAGGTGCGGCGCATGAGGCAAGATAAGTTTCTGGGGTTGGTTACAGCATTTGTTATGAATCTGCTTGGAAGCACTCTTGGAATAGCAACAGGAATCTTCACCCTACTCGCTGTTATTATCGCAGCGGTTTTACACTATCTGGAAAACGCCGATCCTATGCCATTCAGGTAGGCGTGGGAAACCGGAACGTTCGAGACGGTGCGACACTTGAGAAACGATTGGTTCGAAGCGTTTCTAAAAGCGTCGGAACAACACTGCTATTCTGGCATCTGCTGGCAGAAACCGCCATTGCAGACGTTCATTAGGGTTTGAGTGCTTCCGTTTTGAATATCAGTGCCCCGTGACAGCTGCTCTTGGATCATAGGTATCCTACTCGAAATTGTGTTGCATTTACAGACTCTATTGCTGGTGCAGAACACCGTTTTGCTTACCATGATCTGACAGCGGGAATCGAAAAGCTTAAACGCTCGTTGTCAATCAACTGTTGATTGACCACGTGTGTTTTTGTTTACAGTTTTGTACAGTCAGACCCCTTGATATCTGTCCTCCAGTTCTAACTAAGCTCTTCCAACCGACTTAACAGAAATGTGGTCGTCAGATGTGCTACTTCATTTTCAGAGCCAACCAACGGTCGTATTCTGCATTACAGAATACACTCACCTAAAGGATTATTAGGAACACCATACTAATACTGTGTTTGACCCCTTTTCGCCTTCAGAACTGCCTT
>JAOEHI010000018.1:578104-602475 GCA_025447815.1 Percopsis transmontana
GTGTGTGTGTCCACTACTATACTCTATGAGTCTATAAACAACTGGGCCGAGTAAAGCAGTAATTGTACCACACCTGGTGTGAATTCAACTCCCACATATTGTCAGTCAACCGAAGTGCCGTGTCGTCTTAACTGTAAAGTTTTATGTTTCTTTGGGTCATCTGGGGCCTGGCGAGGTAACTTTACAAATGTAATGCATTATAATTGCCGACAGCCCGCTTAATCTTTAATCATGAAGATACCCACTACCAGCCTTTCTAGGTTACTTTTGTTTTTTCATATTTTCACAGTTATGTTGTTGTTGTCTCTCTAATGAATTCACAGCCGACTTTTGTAACAATCTTTAATGTCAATGGATGGATGAAGCTACTGTATAGGGTAACACTTTACTATAATGGTACCTCTATTAACATTAGTAAATTCATTTTTTACCATGAACTAACATGAATCTGTGCTTTAACAAAGCATTTACTAATTTTAGTTAGTTTAGTTTAGTTAATTTATATATTAATACATTTATTAACATGAGTTATTTCATTAGTGAATATCAGTAAATGTTCTGTATATGCCTTGATAAAGCATTCACAAATCTTTAATAATGTTGACTAAGACATATATTAAATTACTATTAGTTGATGTATCAGTGAATATGAACTGTGTTTTATGTTTATGTTAACTATGGCCATCAGTTGAAATGTTATTTTATCATTGGATTCTACAGTCCCTGGCTTTTTTCTGCATCTAGGTATGTGACTTACTTGCTCATCCTCCTGGGTGACATTTTTCTCTTGGAATAGGTTGGGAACTGAGGACACACTGGATTCATCTCTGAGCTATTATAGTATACCTTATAAATGCTTGTGTGCACTTCATTAGCATTAACTAACATCCATGGGCTCATTAGCATTACTAAAGTGTAAACTATCTGAATGACAATTAACATGTTACTAAAGTTTCTGGTCAATTCATTAGCATTAGTTTAGCATTGTAAAGCATGAAATAAACTATCTGGACAATTTATAGCACATAAACAGTTTTTTTATTTTATTTGCATTACTTCTTGGAAATTAGTTGTTTCTCCAAATCCTTCTTAGACTAAAAGCACACCAATAAAAATGGACAAAAAAAGACAAACAAATTGCTGCAATCTTATTTCTATTGACAACTTACCCATCAATAAGGAAAACTACACTGCTCAACACTGAAATCACACATTGGGTCTCGATGAACGAAATTTATTATACATCAAAATCTTTACTGCACATTGTAATTGGTTGAGAACAAAATGTTGTAACAAATGTAACAACAACCAAAATCACCAACCGATTTAGGGCTGGATTCAAACTCACACCAAAATTCAAATTAAACAATTTAAATCACAGGCTGTCCCAACTTTCATGAATTTGATCACGGCAAATTATTGTGACTCAATAGTGTGTATGGCCCCCTCATGCCTGTATACACTCCAGACAACGTCTGTGTGTGCTCCAGATGAGATGGTGGATGGTGTCCTGGGGGATCTCCCACTCCACCAACATAAGGTCTGACGTTGGGTCAGAGGATTTCATCCCAGTACCTAACAGCTCTCAGTGTACCGTTGGCTAGCACGTGGAGGTCTGTGTGACCCTCCACAGATAGACCTCCCCAGACCATCACTGACCCACTGCCAAACCGGTCATGCTGGATGATGTTGCAGGCAGCATAGCGTTCACCACGGCGTCTCCAGACTCTTTCACGTCTGTCACATGTGCTCAGTGTGAACCTGCTCTCATCTGTGAAGAGAACGGGGCTCCTATGGCAGACCTGCCCATTCTGGTGTTCTCTGGAGAAATCGAGCTGCACGGTGCTGGGCTGTGAGCACAGGTCCCACTAGAGGACGTTAAGCTCTCATGCCACCCTCATGGAGTCTGTTTCTGACAGTTTGGTCAGAAACAGACACACCAGTAGCCCGCTATAAGTTATTTTGTAGGGCTCTGGCAGTGCTTCTCCTGTTCCTCCACGCTGTCAGGGCTAGTGTATAGGGGTGACCCAAATGCAGACAGAGATCGGGAGGCAGGCAGTGGTGTTCAGGGGTTTTATTAACAAACTCACCCACAACAGGGAAAACAGAAAACAGGAAGTCCAAATAAAATACAAAGCCAATGGCTAGGGGGTAAACCAAAAAACAGAAAGAGGTCCATAAAACAAAACTCACTCGTAGACGCACACGGAGGGCAGGCCAAGGCAAGGACTGATAATAACAAGGTACGATGACAAAGGCTCAACAAAGACAACGACTAACCTGACTGCAACAACGATTCGAACCAACACTGAGACAAGGGAGAACAGAGACTAAATACACTAGGGAGAACGAGACACAGATGAGGGCGGTGAAGGAACAACGAGGGGACGGCCCGTCTCCTAGTATCTCCTCCATGCTCTTGAGACTGTATTGACAGAGCAAACCTTCTTGCGACGTAACGTATGGATGTGCCATTCTGGAGGAGCTGGACTGCCTGTGCAACCTGAATGGGCTGCAGGTACCGCCTCATGCTACTAGTAATGGCAAAGACACTAGCAAAACGCAAAACTGAAGAAAAATCAGTCAGTAAGGATAAGGAGAGAGCAATTGTCTCTGGCCACCACCTGCAAAACGATTCCCATTTTTGGGGGTTGTCTTACTGTTGCCTCTCCAGTGAACCTGTTGTCACTGTCATTTGCACCAAAACAGGTGATATTGATTCACAATTGCTTATGCTTCCTAACTGGAAAGATTGGTATCCCTGAAGTTTAATTGACTTGGTGTTATTCTGTGATCATTTTGTGTTCCCTTAATTTTTTTGAGCAGTGTATGTGTACTGCAAAGTGGTGTACAGAAACAATTTATTCAAGAAACGTTACAGCTTCATCAGTCAATCAATGGTGACAAAGAGAACAGACAGAGACAGGGCCAGAAAAGGTAACTACAGGCTACCTTTGCTGTAGTATTAGTATGACTGGCATAAAACCCTGATTCTTGTTCTTAAACAATATTAAATTAGTGTTAATAGTTATAGGGCTGTCTATCTATTTATAGTGGACATGAAACAACCACATGTTGACAAGTTTTGTACAGAATTAAGTGTGTTAGAACTGATTTAAAGAAAGTTTCAATTGGGTCATTTAGCAGACGCTTCTATCCAAAGTGACTTACATTTACATGGAGAAGATAGTGGTTAGGCATCTTGCTCAAGGATGCTTTGGGGCTTGAACCTTCTGGCTGGGAGTCCAACACCTAGACCACTCATCTATCCTGCCCGAAGGAAGGAAGGAAGGAAGGAAGGAAGGAAGGAAGGAAGGAAGGAAGGAAGGAAGGAAGGAAGGAAGGGCTTTACAGTAAAAGCAATACAAACAGTTCCTACACAGCACAAAATGGAAGTATATTAAAACATAAAAACAAGAGCCTAACACTATGTTGCTAATTAAAAGCTTGCCTGAAGAGATGTGTCTTGAGGTGTTTTTTAAAAACATCCACAGAATCTAAGGCTCTCAAGTCCAATGGCAGTGTTATGCAGGACAGAAATACAACAAACTAGGGTGGCAGTTTTACTGGTGGCTGTGTGTTTGTATAGTATGTGTGTGTTACTGTGGTTCTGTTAATTTAAAAGCCATACATGCTGTGTTATTCAGTTATCAGTTTTGATGTGTTTAAGATGTTCTATAGGCTACTGTTATTGCTAAGGAATTGATTGAATATTGTGTCTATAAATATTGGTTTCTAATAAAAATGTATGGAATTTTACAATAGCTATCTTTAAAGGCCATTTTCTCTAAGTAGTTAGTTTTTTCTCGTAGGCTACACTGAGCCAGAAATCTGCACTTCAGTAGCACTTACATACACCAAATCTGTATTTTGAAGGCTTTTACAGAGGGATTGTTCATACATCATGCATAGCCTGATGTAGCGTATATAACAATTTATTCCTAAAAACATGGCAACAATTGTATTGTTGTTGATTGTATTTTCTAATTTATGCAAGGATAAAAGAAGATATCCAAAATCCCCTCAGTAAAAACCTTTAACTCTAATGTCAACAAAATGAAACAAGAATTTTGAACCTGGCTTTATCCAATGTTCAGATTTCTGTTCTGGAAATGTATGCAAATTAGTGCATATTTATTTAGGTAATACCTAATTTGCATATTTAAACATACATTTTCAGAAAACTTGTAATGTAAAGAATAAATGTCTTAATGTAAGTAATCAACTGGGAAAGTTTCCTGGTGATAGTTATTAGTTAAAATTTTTACCCTATTCACCTGTAGTGTCTGGCCTACAGAAAAGTAAGATGTAGGCTGAGGTTACGAAGATGATATATCTACAATACACAGATAATAACGACATCATTCAGAAAGTGAACTCTCTTCTGAATCCTCCGAGCTTTCAGACTCATCACGGTCGTCCAGTTCAGAGTCTTCAAGGGAAAGGAAGAAGAGGAAGAAGACAAAGAAAGGAAAGAAAGAGAAAATAGGGAAGGAGAAAAAATCCATGAAAGAGAGTAGATCTCAGCAGAGGGGTATGTGGAATTGATGCTAATAATGTAATGCTTCTGAATCAGGCATGTGTAATCTGCCTGGTCATTCCTATGTTTTTTTTCCTCACGTACCTCACTGGGCTTATACTGGTAATATACTGTCAAACACACTACAGCACTTCCTATAAACACTGTTAGTCAGCTACGCTACCAAAAAGTTACCAATTAGATGTTGTCAGTTAGAGGAAGCTTAGGCATTCAAAGTGCTGTTGATCTTTTGGACGTACTGTAGGATAGAGCAATTGTTATTTCCATTTTCTTCTTTTGTGCGTCTATTTCAGTTACTGAACCATGTCAGGTGGAGAGGCGTTACAGATCAGTGCTTGTCATCTATAACAAGAGAAATAACATGGCCAAAGCCATTCTGAAGTATGGGGTGGACCCCAACACAGTTGTTCAAACTTCTACTATTGCTGAGCTGGCAATTGCAGTTCTGGAAAGATTCACTGAGCTAATGGCCCAGCAGAGACACAGAGAAAAACTGTCCAGCATTGCCCAAAAATGCCAGGAGGCTTCAGCAGTCGATGAGACCATTGCAGCAACGACTCAAAAGATGAAGGTGGTGGGAAAACTACTTCCTATAAAGAGGAGTTAAATCCTATTTATCCAACCACATGCCTAAAATCTATTTGTCATTCCAACAGTTTCCTACTTTACAATAAGGGTCACAAATACTGGTAATAAATGCTTTATGACTTTAAAGTAATGGTAATAAACAGCCCATGATGTTAGTAACACATTCATTCTTGTTCCTGTGGTTTACACTTTACAGTAAGGTTCACAAATACCGGTAATGAATGCTTTTTTACTGAAATACTAGCTAAGAAAGCACTCATACATTTTAAATCATGTTCATTCTAGTGCGCAAGCCTTCATAAGGTATACTATAATAGCTCAAAGATGAATCCATTGGAGTATGTCCTCATATCCCAACCTATTTCAAGAGAAAAATGTCACTTAGGAGGATGAGCAAGTATGTCATATGCCTATATGCAGAAAAAAGCCAGGGACTGTAGAATCCAATGATAAAATAAGGTTTCAACTAATGGCTATAGTTAAAAATAAATATAAAACACAGTTAATATTAACTGATATATCAACTAATAGTAATTTTATATTATGTCTTAGTCAACATTATTAAAGATTTGTGAATGCTTTATTAAAGCATAAACAGAACATTTACTAATATTAACTAATTAAATAACTAATGTTAATAAGTGTATTAATACATATATAAATGGACCTTAACTAAAATGTGTAAATGCTTTGTTTAGGCATAAATTAATTAGTTAGTTTATCGTAAATAATGCATTTACTAATGGTAATAGAGGTACCTTATTGTAAAGTGTTACCCAGTATAGCAGTCTGCAGACCTTCAATAGAAAACTGTTCGTGACCAGCCAGAGAAAAGAATCTGCGTCCAGTTGATGCAAACAGCACACAAACAGAACACAAACAGCAAGAATTGCCATAGAGTGATTGGTTGAAAGTGATACAATTGCCTGTTAGCTTGAAAGATCGGGATTGTCGCAGCAGGCTTAGAGATGACCTTGCCCTTATCAGCTTGTAATACTTTTATTGGATTCGTGGCTTATAACTATTTATAGTTTGGAAAGCACACTGTACTATATAACATTGATAAAGTGTATAGTTATTGATTGCTATAATGTTATTCTTTTTACATTGGATATTCACTGAAATGTTTCATACACAATGGATCTGCTCTTTGTAAAAAGACGGCTCCTGGCTTTCAAGAATGTATTTATATAATTTATTGTTACACACATCCAACAGGGATACAGGGTTGCATACGTGTTTTTTACTTTGCTGCGCAGCACAAAGGATGCAGCTCACATATGATAGATATGTTGTATTGGTGTGCGCTTATCAACATGCCTGTAGCTGTTTTGCTGCCAAGACGGTCCAAACATGCCACTTCAGCTCTGGAGCGGCCTTTGATATTGTGCATGGCTGCTTTAAGATAGATTACATAACATTTATTTACATAAACCAGCCCTAGGGTGTGAGGGTAAATGCAGTCCCACAGTTTACCATGTGATGGTATTCCAATCATGCCCATGCCTCCAAAAGACATCTCCAGTTTTCTTACGGAACAGATTTTTCACAGAGTTTAGTGGAGCAGGTGGAGGAGAGGAGGAGAAACTGGCTTGTCAATTAAAATGATTTCTAGCATGGCTTGATGTGCATGACTATGTAATGAAGGTGGGGGGCAGGATAGTCTAGAGGTCTACCTGTTGGACTCCCGGAAGGTCGTGGGTTCGAGCCCCAGAGTTGGCCTACCTGTAAGCATCCTTGAGCAAGATGCCTAACCCCTATCTGCTCCTTGTAATAGCAGCATGAAATTGTAAGTCGCTTTGGATAAAAGCTAAATTACCTAATTGTAATTGTAATTGGTGTGATGGTGCTGTGTACATTTACACACCCCCGGCACACGTGATTGGCTGAAGTAAATTCTTCCAATGTGTGCATACATTTCATATGATCTGTTTGTGTAGAAACACAAGCTGGGGGTAAGTGTGTGTGTGTCAATTAACCATATTTACCAATAGAATATGTGTATTTTAAGAGCACCTTGTCAAAAGACTCCACCCCCACTGACATCATGTCACCAAACCTGTTTGTCAGTTTCTTCTTTTCATGCTAATGTACAGTATAAACACAGGAAGGACTTTCTTTTCTTCTAATATTTGCACTAAGGTACACCAGGAAATATTCTTGTGAGTTCTCTAGACTTTCCAGATATTAAAGTTGGTAATACTTTCTTCTGGGTGTCCGACCATAAACATATCAAACCTTAACTGAAGTTCTTTTTTTTCAGATACTAAATTATTTTCCATCTCGTTACTCAAACCAGACACATTCATACAGTACTGAAGGCTAATACATTCATTTATTTAGCTGTTTAAGCCCTGTCAGTCATTGGGGTATTATGATATGTAGTAATTTGCTTTGGCTGTCTGGTGGTGGTAACTAGAGATTGGGGTTTTGAAGCAGGCTGTGTAAGTGTTCCATTATGCAGGGGGGAGTTGGAGTAAATGCTATATTACACACCAAAGCTTATAGAAGTCTGGGGCCTACTTCTCTCTGCAATCTAGCCAATTGAATGCTTAGCTCAGGCCTGTACTTGATCTTATGGAGTGTGCCTGTAATGCAGTTTCTATAGACTCAGACACGCTGTGTTTACGACTGGAGCGGGCACTACCTCACTTTTCTGAGTCCTGTGTGCAGTGTACACGCACGCACGCAGACAAACAAGTAGAGTAAGCCATGGTCTTCTAGCCATTTCAAATGCACACCTACTTTGGAAAAATACATCTATACATAATATAAGTGTGTACTAACACGTGTACACACACAGATAGACAGAATTAGAGAGGAAAGGACAAGCAAAATGTAGAAACGTTCTTACATTTGATAAAGTTTATAGCGTTAGGATTTACAACGGTTTTGACTGTAAAATTTTGAATGGAATTTAGATAAAGTAATTTATTTAATGCATTCAAATAAGAGGTAAAGAGAACAAATACTAATAAATACAAGCATCACTCACACAAAAGATCTATAAAAATGGGCTTTAGGTGTGATATAAAAAAAAGTTATGTATTCTACAAGCCTTATCACTTCAGGCAGGGCACTATGTGTCTTTGTTTATTCTCTCCCTGTTTATGGTATTGTTTTCCTGCAGCGTTTCTGCTGGGCTACAGCAGGTTCCATCTCAAGAGAAAAGACATCACAGGCAAGGACATGGAACACGACAGAAGTAATGCAGTGCCTGCAAGGCTAGATTAGCAGCTTGTATACCACTAAAGGTGCAGTAGGTTGAAGCGGCAAGGCAGAGACTGTCACACAGGAGAGGAGTTATGGATTTAATTACATTTGACATGACAGAAGACTGAGTAGTTTTAGGACCGATTTGACCTGATGGGGGCAGCATTGGGCTCATGTTCCAGCTTGGCGCACAGTGAGGCATGGGCGTAGGTTTTCTTTGAACATTGGGGGTGGGACATTAAGTGGGGGATCTGAGGGTCCTCCCCCTGGAAATTTTGAGCGTCAAACAATTCATTTCCTGCATTCTGGTGAATTTTTATGCAGAAATTGGGATGTGTTGGAAATGTATGTAAAGGAAAACACAATTCCGGTACCAGGTGACAATTCAAAATATAATGGAATATGATGCAGTAATGCTCTCAGGCAGCATTGCCTTTCCAATATTATCCTGTAGATATACTTTTCTCATTTTATATTATCCCTGCTGAACACACATATAGTCATGATTTACTCTTCTGTTCTCTTTTGTGTCTTTTGTTTGGGGAAGTAACCTTTTTAAATGTGCATGTGGCCCCTATTTACATCAATGATAGGCCTAAATTCATTCATTTTAATTAATTTATAAACCCCTGGACTTTCTGCACATCCAAAAGATATCACACATGTTTGTGTTTTAGGATGCTATTTAGGAATCCTGTAGGCCTAGAAGACCCACATACACGAATCCCAAAATCACTGGGCAGCCAGCAATGCTTGTTTTTATTGGGGGGTTGTTAGGAACCGGTGGGACGGACCTCTGGCACAGACTCAGACACTGAGGTAGATAAAGTAAAGTGCTTTAATATAGTGTTCCTTTAACATAAAACCAAAAGGCAGGTACAATGTCCTTAAACAAACACAAAGGTCCAGTGCGGTGTGGAAATGCCGGGGATGTTATCCAGGTGAACGGTGACGGAAATGCTCCTCCGCAAGGAGGAGGAAATAATTCTCCAGGTAGATAAAATAAATATATTTAACATTTTAATCCAGAATAGATTCAATTAAACACTACTACAACAATTTAGACCTCAACCATCTTCGCAGCCTCGATAAAGATTATATCCCACTGAAAAGCAAGCCTTAGTCTCATCACATAGCTATTACGTTAATTACACCCCACAATGATGAAAAACTGTTGGATTGAGCAAGCCATGTACTTTATCCCAGCAGTCATTAGCTGTCTCACAACACTGTCTCTCGCTCTCTTAAATTTACAGTATTTCTGCTCTCAGCTAGACAGTCATCATGCACCATGAGTCCCTTTACATAATTATATCTTCAAATTTAGCATTTATTGGGATCTCTCAATACTAACGTCTCTGTTAATCCTCTATTTCTATTACTCAGGTTAATACCTGTATGTTGTATTATTGTAATATAAAGCTAATGTAGCTTACAAAGCTGTCAACTGGCAGTGACATAATATGAACTATGCTGTTCCACCTCTTTGTAGCATACTAAAACATGTTGTTTTGAGGCTTTGCCTAAGGCACAATTTCCTCTTTCCCAAAATGCATCTGTTTTTATGTCAGATCAGCAGATTGAGTGTGTGAGTGTGTGAGTGTGTTGCGTCAAATAAAACTTACCTGCATGTGTGTTATGTGTGCTGTGTATTTAGTTTCTTGTGTGCAAGCTTGTCGGGATGTGTGGTAGAATTCCTCTTCTGTTATAGTCACTTCTGAATTCCATATTCACTGCAAAGGACAAATTCACTGTGTACTGTACACACAAATTGGTCATTTGTATAAAAATGACATAAGTTATGAGAGTTGGTCAATTTAAATATTTACTATTAATTCTGCACTATCACCGTTAATAAACCTTTGTTGCATCCTGGTGTCTAGCCCTGTTGTGGTGTGTGTTTGTGTGTGTGTTTATCCTTGTTCCCTCGTCAGCTCTCACCTGAGGGTGATCATCGATCTGCACACCTGCCTCTCATCAACTTATCCACCTGCAGTATGAAACCCCCAGCCAACCCTCGCCAGATTGTTGTTCAACCGTTAGTGGTATACCATCGGCTCGTGTACCACTGAAGTTTATTGTAGATAATTCTAGTTGCTTACCACATCTCCTGATTCCGTTATTTTTCTTCTCTTTCAGAGTCACCATCCGCCAGTCAAGATTTGTTTATATTTTCCCCTCGTCTGCCCTCCAGCCATTCCGCCTTCCACTTCCACCATCAAGCCTCACCGCTACCTGTTCACGATCTACCAGCCCAATAAATACATTTTCCTACAATTTTTGAGTCCTGCGTTTGGGTCCCCCTTTTCCCTGTTCGTCACAACCTTAACATATAGGCCTACAAAACAGAGGCAGTGACGAACAAAATAAAATCCGTTGGCATGGCAATTCCAGCACACCAGGGAGCAGCACCTGTAATCGGGAAGAACCATCTGGGCCGACTAGGGGGGGGGAGGCGGTGGCATAAAGGAGGGGGCCAGGCTGCTCCAGGTGACCGCTGGCCTAAGGAGAGGGACATGGAAAGTAAGTGAGATCCGGCTGTACTCTACTAAGGCCAATGTGTATATACACATCACCAACTTACAGGCGGAGAGGGAGGTTCCAGGTGGACAGCCAGTCACGGTCACCTAGGTGAAAGTTAGGCACCTCGGAGCACCCTGCACTTTTCATGGCAGGAACATCGCAGGAAGGGGAATAAAAAAGTGTCAGCATGTGTGCTAAAATATTTAATGATGCAAATACAGCAATCTATAGTTAGCTCTATTAGCCAGAAAATAGTCGCAATGCTGACAAAAGAATTATTACACAGAATTTAAATGAATATTTCTTTACATCTGCAACCACAATTTTTCATCCCCATTAAAACAAAAATATATTAAACAATATAATTCAAAGATCCATCAAAATGTTGAAAATTTTAGCTCACGTCTAGGCTACATGTTGACGAAAGTATAAAAAATGGGATACTGTATTAAGATAGACATTCGTCAATATTTTGATTAAAGTAAAATACTATTCATCAAAAGGTGACCTATAACTGTTTTGCACAAGTGTCATTTAACGTAGATATCATGAGACTGGGCTGCTTTTGTGACATGCGTTGAACTGTCTGCTACTAATTTCTAACTTCCAATGTCTATATCTCTCTGGTAGACTAGCCACTAATGTTAATGGCAAAAAACAATTGCAATTACAGATCATGTGTTTTATTTTCAAAGTAACTACTTGTTGAAAGTAAATAAAAAACTCAAAACTGAATAGTAAAGCTGATTGATTAAAGCAAATGCAAGTTCTGGTTTGAGAAGCAGAAACTTCTCCAGGGATCCAATTTAAACAGCTAAGTGTCATTTTTCAATACATATTACACTTTACAATCTATATTTAACTCATAATGATAATTAAATGCAAAACCTTTTTCTGTAGGGATTCATCCTTGGCATACATTTCTTCACTGAATCAGGAACAGCTTGTTGATCGAAGCCTTGTAGGTAAAAAGCCAAACCCTGAGCAATATATTGCCATGTGATCATTGTTGTCAACCCCTCCAGACTGTCAAATCTCCTCCTGTTTCAATGAAAATGATCCTTGTGAACAGTGATTGATGCTAGGGAGGCAATTCTCCCTGTCTGAACAAAGGTAAGTACCTCATTAATGAAACACAGTTGGTTCTGATTTTGGTTTAGAACCAACTGAACATCATTGAAAATGGTCTCTTCTAAACAACCCTAGAATGAAAGCCCTTCCTACAGGAGCAAGGAACTCCTAGGAGCAACCTAGGAGTTCAAGTGTGCCATTAAAGGCATGGTGAACACAACACACAGAGAGAGGGTTGAGAAAATGAGAAGAACCGTCAGACAGAGCAACAGTCAGCGGTAAAGACAGAAAGTTCCAGATAGGAGCATGAGTAAAGAGGAAACTGAATGACGCACCTCATATGCATCAGAAACCTAAAAACATACAAAAAAAAATAAAAAAAAATAATAAAATACTGCAGACTCGCACAAACCATAAAGCAGATTAATTGATATGTCAACCGGAAGTAATTGCTTTAATCAGCACAATCTTATCGCCTTGGTGAGGAAGTAGAAGCTTGCAAAAGCAAAGTCGTTCATCCTGTTGTTGTTTGAGGCCTTGGGCTGCCAATGGAAGGGGGGTGGGGGCTTGTAGAGTAAAAATTGAATTGGGGAGCTGTGGCTGGAATAATAAAGCTGATTATAATGCGGGGAATGAAGCACTTAGATGTTGACATTATTATAACAGCCGCTCCTAATTAATTACATCCTATAGGGAAAATTTACTATTGTCATGGGACGTGAATCGTGTGCATGGAAGTACTTAGCGTGCACGGAATCAGAGATCTACTGCAAGATCTCCAGATACTGAATTCTCTTGCTTTTCCAACGACATTTTCTACCTTTACACCATTTGTGTGAATACATCTGTATAGTAAGGTTTTACAGGTACACTCTGTGTCCAGAATTGCCCTGGTTTAAACTAGTGTACAAAAATGTAGTTGAATGCTTATTGGCTTGCACGCCTTTCTACTCCTCCCCCTAAAACACCTTAGGCACACACTGTTCTCTACGTTTCCCATGATTCACACTTTTGTGGAAAGTTGTGTTTCAATATATTCTGGGGCATAAATCTTAGGTTCTGACAGTGTATGTGTACGAGTGTACCAAGGCAGCAGGATAGTCTAGGTGGTCGACTTCCAGCAGATCGACTGTGGGTTCGATCCTCAACAAGCCTGCCTGCCTGTAAAAACAAAGAAGCCTAACATTAATACTTTTATTCATTTCAATTTTGATAAAAGCGTCTGCTAAATGATGTAATTGTACCTTTGCATCACAAATGAAGGCAGGTTCAGAAAATACTGTATATACTGTACATTATATATAAGTGAAAATAAATTATGTAACTGCTTGTGTTTTTTTTAATAACTTTAAATAACTATTTAATATAGTGCTATCAGCAGTTGTGATACACGTTTACATGTGCTGAATTCCTCGTGTAAAATCGTATTTATTTGAACGACTTCCTCATAATAATATTCATATTTGTATGGCTGTTACTATTACTATTAATAACACTGCTTCTACTGTACATCTCCAATATCGAAGGGTGTGATAAAGTTCACCCAATGTAATTTAAGATATATAATGATCCCAAATAACTGTAATCACCTGCGGTCTAATCTAATGTGTTAACAGGATTGGCAGAGTCCCAGTTCAAATTAACCAGTTATATTGAATGGTCAGCCATTTCCTTCCTTTCCTCCTAGTTGCTGCCTGGATCCAGTCCCAACCCTGGAGTGTGTAGCGCCACCTCATTGTAGAAGGCTGGATAGTCGACAAAACTACTTATGACGGCATAACAGTTTACGGCAACTTCTGCAGAAACGAAAAAATTAAAAGGTGCATTCAATACTTCTCCATAAAAAGTAAGAACATCTTCACGCTAAATTAGTCTGGATTTGGTAATAACTAAGTATACCAACTTGCATCTTGGAATATTAGCGGCCACTCTGTTCACAAGGTGCAACTGCATTATGTATGTTTTTGAAAGTTGTCATTATTTTTAGACTTTCTATTATATATTTATATATTTATTTATTTATTATAGTAGTTTCACAGTTCACTTTAGTATTAGCTTTCTCTGTGGCAGCAATGCAGAGAGCAGTGTATGTTACTGTGGTCATTGTTTGTGGTACATAAACCAAGTTTTATTTCCCATCACTGTACCACTGTCCAGTCTCATGTTGTGTTGTTGGCTTCACTGGGCCTTTGGAAGACCAATTCCCATACTAAACAGCAATTAAAAATTTATGTTTTAGCATAAAAAAATAATCTTATGCAGCATTAAAGTAAACAT
The DNA here is from genome assembly GCA_025447815.1 of Percopsis transmontana. Classification (NCBI taxonomy): domain Eukaryota; kingdom Metazoa; phylum Chordata; class Actinopteri; order Percopsiformes; family Percopsidae; genus Percopsis; species Percopsis transmontana. The sequence continues at coordinate 592,317 of JAOEHI010000018.1, forward strand.
GGTAAATTAATATTTATAGAAAGGTATTGAATTATTAAACATATTGACAGGTGATAGATGGAAATGTACGATGCAGAAACAGAAAAAAGGTGCTGTATTTAGCATCCAAAAGTTTGAGCTTTCAGTGTCTAACAGATCTGTTTCTCTCTTCACAGTGAACATGATGGCTATTCTTCTCGCCTCCTTTCTCTCTGCCATTAAGTAGATTAGGCAGGTCTGATCTGACCCCAATTCAGCAGTGATGAGTTTAAAGTCATCTGTATCACGGAGCAGAGCAGACTGTGCATGGCAATTATAAACATCATCACACATTAACGTTTCCACACATTAAGACAAAGGCTTCGTCACACTTCACAGTGGCTCTTTTCTCTAGGCAGAGATTATTTACTGATGGGCCTAACTTGTCATGTAACCATGTAAATAATTATTTTAAAAAAATAATCCCATACAAAAAAAGCCTTAACATAAACAGAGTATACTACAACTAACATGACACTCCGCAATTTGTGACCAGAATTGTCATTGTATTGGAATTTTTTTTCCAAAATCGCCCCTCCTGCACCTAAGAGCTTAGTGGCTAGTATGCTTCTCTACTCCCCCCCCCAGACCATTATCTCCCCCCCCCCCTCCAACTACATACATTTGAGAGCACAGTTGTGTTTCACCCATCAACAGTGAGCTGGGGTGGATATTGGGTTATAGCACACACCTAACCTTTGGTGTGTGCTATAACCCAATAGAGGAGTGTACTGTACTTTTAAATGATTTCATAACAAAGACAGGTAAACAGCTCCTCTACTGCTAAACTGTCATTTCAGTATCCAACATACTCGGGAGTTATATATAGAGACCATCAAACTATGGTTTTAGCCTCAGTGCTTTCAATGGGATTGTGAGTGTGTGCTAACTGCCATTTCAGTGCAGTTTTCCCTTCCTAGTGAATATGCGATGACAGGAGATGCACTTACACCACCCAACCTGTCTCTCCGCCAAAATGTATCAGCGCTTCCTCTTTCCTTTCAGCCTAGCTCATAAGTACTCAGCCTGTCTCAGTGAGGAAACCGCGGCACCTGATTGGATGCTTGATTGCTTTGGACATCATTGTAAATTTTGCACGCCACAGCTGCATAGCTTCATGGTCTTAATGTCGCTGAGCAGCCCCTTGCTTCTTTTATCATCCATCACTGATGCACACATCCACCCACATAGCAAAAGAGATGTGATGGCATATATAGTAGCTTCATATGTCACGCACACAAAATATTCGCACGTGCGTATAATGCCACACATTCCTTCGCCGTCCCTTAAAGGGACAATTCTCAATTACCCTTCACGTTGAAACCAGCATTACCAAAACATTGTTTTGGTTGAAACTGAGCACATCTGAGTGCTGAGCCTTGCACCACCCTCTACTCCTTCCCCTACAGCACTCCTAGGCTAGCACCTTTCTGTATCCCTACCACCACCCATACTTTGGTGGACAGCCAAACTTGAGCAATAAGCTGCGGCAGAAACTATACTACAGAGCTATAACACAAGTGTATGCAGTGTACGTTTTAATAAAACAGGTTTTTTATAGTTACAATTCTTGAGTATTTGCATGGAGGACACCTCAGTCACTAGACACAAGCCAGCAGGTGTAGCCTGTTCAACACATTACACCCCCATCCGTAAAACGTCACCACTCTTCTCACTCGCTGATTTATTCTGCTATGGAAATCATAGTGTAACACTCCATACAGGATAGAGCCTGTGTCCTCTCTGTGTGAGATTTGTGGGGTATAATGCATTTATGAATTATTAACACTATTTGTTTTTCGGTCTTTCTTGGTGCTCAACATCCTTTCTAATTAAATTCTTTAGGAGATTTTGTAGATTAATCTCCAGTAGATCCTGAAACCAGTATAAGCGAAAAACTGGTCCACAGTTTTCCATTCCAGATTCCCAGAAACTGGGTATCTTACCTCTCCCTCACCCTCTCCAATAATATTGCAGGGATCCGTAGAGAAAGAGGTTAGAGAATATTTTCGAGAAAAGTAGGAAAAGAAATGACATGATGTATGCGGGGAAGAGGCAGGAATAGCTATAAGGATATAGCAGAAAGGAGCCCCCATTATGCACAAACAGTAGTGAACAGGACCAAAAGATAATGGATCAAAAGTAGACAAAGGTAGATGAAAGGAGCACAGTGACAGCTTTCTCTCCAATCCTGGCAAAGCCCACGGCATTTGTTGTCAATAAGAAGATTGCCCCAAAGTAAATAAGAAAGTGCACAATTATTGGAAATTACAAATAAAAGGTTGTATAGAAGAGCATATTCCACATTAAGGGTGTGGAATACAAAAACACAGTACAAATAGGGGAGTGAAGGTGAGGAAAGCACTTTACAGACAGGCAGAGGTTGTAGTGGCTCTGAACCGGGAGCAGGAAACAAATTGCTAGTAATGCAAGAGCTCAGACCAAAACCTGTTTCAGGGATGAACGATATATGGTGAATAAAGGTATAGGGTGATAGCCCAAACCATTATATCCCTCACTGTTTTATTACAGATAATCAGCTGCACTAATGAGGTAGCATTCAAATTATGTCTTTTTTTAATTTATTTTTATTAGTGCTGGAGGGGAACAAATTATTTAAATAATAGTTTGATTGGTACCGAGTCTGCAGTAATACATACTAAGCCCAACAGTGGTCATGAATCAAATGAGCAAAACATTTTTGCTACCAAGGCGAGCATAGCATTAGCCACGCTGATCGATGAAAGCAAACAAGCTCGCTAATCTCCCTTAATTTCACTTTTTGATGTTGAGGGATGATCCAACACAGATATTAATTGTGTAAATCTGACTCAATGTCCCAGTGGTACTCAACACCTGTGAAAATTAAACACTAAACCCAAAAAACTCTTTTACATGGTGGACTATAGGGAACCAAATGACTTCACAGTAAAGTTGGGTTTACAACACTGAACGGCAGTGGAATGAATATTAAGTGCCCAGTTCCAGTTTGTAGTAACCTATGTATGTCAAGTGACTTGTCAACCTGGTAAGGGCACGTCTTTCTATAGACATTACAGAAATATAATTAAAATTATACGACGAGATCTGTGGAAGTTATAGACTTAATTTCCCATGAGCCCCATTGCAAAGAGATTCCTTAAATCTCCAGTGAAGAGTTGTTGTTGTATTGGACAAATTAGCGGAATAGCGGTTCAGTTCAGCTGTTTTTCAAGTTGTATAGTAATGTGGGATCTAAAACAACAATGTTTCTTATGCTTACAAATGTAATTGGATTTCCAACTTTATTTTTGCCAAGGGGCAGGGCACACTAGTGGTGGGTGTCTGAGGGTGCTCCTTCTAGAAAAATGTGTCATTTATAATTATTTTCCTGCATTTCTACACTACCTGCGTGATTTATGACAAGATTAGGAAGTTATTCTCCAAGACATTAACAATGACCAATGTCTGACTTTATTTTAAAATATTTACATATTTGCACAACAGGACAGGACTGCGGTTTTATTTGTTGCACACAAAAAAATCCCTTCTCAACATTAATAAAATACAAACTTTAATAGTTCAAATTCTGCCTATTCTAAATATCTCAGGTGGACCTCACCCTGTAAATCTGACTGAATTCAAGTTAACAATCAAAAAGTCTGTCATAACATCAATTAGTGTCTACAACCTAGAAACAGTATAAAAAAGTATATAACAATTTTTACTATAGCTATAATAGCTATAAATTAGTCCACAGGTACAGTATGTCTAGAGCTCACTGTGTAGTTGGCGGCTAAAGTTTGGGCGGTTGCACTTTTGCGTGGTGTGCATTTACAATGACTTTTTTCGTGCTGTAATTCAGTTTCAATAAATTGTAAACATGCAGCCCCTCTCTCATATATTTGCTACACACCCGACACAGGGTGTTTTCAGGGAAGAAAATGTATGACGTATGCCAACATGTAAGCCAAATAGCCAACAGTAAAGATGCTTTGAATGTCAATAAAGCTACTTGCAAAACATTACGTTGAAGGGAACTTTTGAATGGAGTCCAATCAGTGCTTATGTCACTGATTTTGATTTGTGTGCATGCATCTCTGCGAGGTCTTGTTGATTTATTCTACAGTCTGAGCATTACGTACATGAGCATAACGATTATCCCCTTCATGGTCCTTGTGTTTTCCATGTTAGTGTTTCCCGTCCCATGTTCTATGTCCTTCCCACTGACTGCTTCCCTGGTTTGGACCCTGGCCTGTCTCTTCATGTTGGAATTTGGATTATCCCTTGTTTCCCGTAACGACGATTGCCTGACTCCTGCCGGGTTCGGAACTAACCCTCTGCCTTGCCCTTTTAATACTGCTGCTTTAATAAACACCCCGGACTTGGGTTTATACCCTCTCCAGTTTTTCCAGTCTCCTGATTACAGGGTGATAAGCGAAATAATGCTTATAAGTTCAAACTGATAGCATTCGTGGGTCTCGTATATTTGAGGTTTCATTTCCTGCTGTTTGAATTAGGACTGATTATATAAATTGTGTTTTTCGAGTGGACATACACTTTAGTTGTCTCACAATGAAAGTTAAATTAAAATAAATTGGCTCTATAGAGTCCTTACTTCGTTCTTACTAAGTCCCCACAGTGATGAAATAGTCCATTTGATCATGAATTCAGTGAACCAAATCTATGTTGTTGTTTCTACTTTCATTGGCTTCTTTTGTGTCTCAACTCAAGTCTATAACAGTGGTTGAAGTCTTGCGTGCTGATGCAAGATGAATTTGACCAGGAAATCTTGTGGACACCCATAACCAGTAAATGTTCTGACCAGCTATGTTATGTATGTTAGAAATTATTATTAGTATTATTGTTATGATGATTTTTATTGTTTTTATTAGGAATACAATTAGGTAATTTAGCAGACGCTTTTATCCAAAGCGACTTACAATTAAATTATGCTATTACATGGAGCAGATTTAGGGTTTAGGCATCTTGCTCAAGGATGCTTACAGGTAGGCCAAGTAATGGGGCAAATTGTTGCCCCATTACTATCTTAAGGCGGAGGAATGCAATTGCGCGATTGATCAACAACCACCTGGTCTGAAGTTAATGGCGCAGTATTTCAATGTTATTTGAAGTGCGCATTATCAATATAGTAACATGCAGCAACATAGGGGGGTGCACAACACGCTTATACTCTGCCTGTTACACTCACAGGGATGCGCAGCAGAGCATAAACATGCAAAATATTCTGAATAAAGAGATTAGAATGTGAAAGATTATTATTGTGTATTTTTTATTCTGCTGAAATCCTGCTATTGCTGTAGATGGTCACCTCACGTGTTTTCACTTCACGCATGAGCAGATCAATTTCCTCTGCACAGAAGCATTCTTTCTTTAATTATAATAGCAATAAGCCAAGGTGCAAGTACACCTGGCTCTTAAAGGGAATTGCAGATGACACTTTGATTGGTTTATTGCATGTCACTCCCAAAACACACCCATTAATAATTAAGAGACTAAGTAGGCTGTCATGGTTTTGGCGGCAGCCTTTTTCTTTTCCTTTTTTCCTTCTGTTTCACCTTTTCCCCCATCTGTCTGTCAAGGTTTGTTTGTGTGTTGCGGTGTGTGGTGGGCGTGGCGTAGCACTCTTTCTCCACAGGCTGATCAGCAGTGAATCTCCCTCACCTTCTCCAGTTCGCACAGCTGTCTCCAATCATCCCATCAAGCTTTTCATTTGTAAAACCCCGGTTCTACATCCACTCATCGCCAGATTGTTTCACCAGTATCTGTATAGCTACCGGCATTACTTATTGAATTATATCCTATTCTCGACCTAGTGTTCTTCTCGTTTGTTAATACCAGTTTTCCCTCTGCCCAGAAAATTACCTGTCTGCTCAATGCTGCTCATGACCATTCCAGCGTGATCCACTCGCTCAGCCACCAGCCTCGTCTGCTGTTGTCTATGCCTGCTTCGCTCATACCACACCAGCCTCTGCTTCTCGCTATAATAAACCTTGTTTTCAAACTTACCGAAGTTGCCTGTGGTCTACTATTGGGTCTTACACTAATGAACGTGACGCAACCCTTTTGAATCATGCGCCTGGCACTGCGACCATTTTTTCCGCCAAAAGTGGATTTGAACACGCCCTAAATGCACTTGCACCATGCGCTTTAGACCGTACACTTAGATCGTTAAAATAGGGCCCCTAGTGTCAAATGTGCATCAAAAGTATCACATACACATTATCAGTAATAACATAAGCAATTATACATATTTTGCAATCTTACAGACAGATTGCTCCTGTAGAAACTAAACAAAGTGATGAGGCAGGCCCATTATACACCTAGCTTTTACACAAAAATAATATATATCCTGACTTATACTTAATTATTCATGCTCCTCTGGTTATTACCCCAGATTAGATAAATAATGAAAAGCCCTGGGAGAAGGTTAGCCACGAGAATCACCTGAAATCATATATTATCATTGTATTTTACATGGCACCCTTCTCGCATCAATCCCCTCAATAGAAACTACTGTGACTCTGTCTTTGTTTCGAACGGGGAAAAATAAATCGCTTATGTTTTCGGGTACATTGAGGCTTTAGAAACTATGTATGTAACCATGTGGGTGAGTGTGTTTGTATAATGCACAAGCTAGCTAGTTTTGTGTGCACGGGGTCTCTCCAGTCCCCCAAGGCACTAACAAGACAACACTATTTTGGCTCAGTAATACATTCAAGAAGCACACGTTTGGGAAGCGAGAAAGCTTTGAGAGAAACCTCAGGTCAGCCTTACGAGCTAGGGGCTATAGCGCCGATGCTTGTGACACTGGCAGGTGGAACTTCAATAGCTGATGGAATGAGACGTAAACAAGGTTGTTTAATGAAGTCTCTTATCATGGGAGCACATCACTTACCACCGGGAACACACAACGCCTAATGCAGCATTTCATTCTCTACATGAGTTGAGCGCGTATTATGCAAGCCAACATTGCCCATTATAGGATGATTGCAGATGCCAGAGCTCTACCTGAGGCCTGGTAGATCACATGTTCATCATTACAAACATGGCTTACACCTACTGTACATAGGTAAGGTGAAAAACCCATGTAAACATGAATCCAACCATGGCTCCCTTCTGGGAATCAAACCAGAAGAGAGGGTAACAGATATTGAAACATTTAATGTATGTGACTGGCAAATAATGCTTATTATTATAATAATTATTAATAATTATGGCCTGACCTAATGTATAGTTAAGTTTAAATGTATCTGGACAGCATTGGGATTGTTGTCATATGTGTGTGGGACAATTACAATTGTTGCTGTTGTTACAATTACAATTGTAATTGTACGAAAGGCAATAGAATATATACCAAGAAAAATTGTCAACAGTAGCAGCAGTAAAAGTTGGTGTGTGTGTGTGACACACATGCACAGGTTCCTCCTATCCTAATTAATAGTTAATTAGAGCCACAGTATTAACAAACTGGCAGCATCTGTGTCAGGGTGTGTCTCTCTCAGTGCTGTATTCCTACCTCCACTGCACTGGACTCTGCACTGGGTCCAGCAACACTTAAGTTTGGAACAGATAAACACACAATTCAGAGAAAGGAGAACGTATGGTATTATAAGCCAATAGCTTATAATACCTCATCTAACTATAGCATATGAGTGCCTGTAATAGAAGCCTATGTTTCACCGTACATAGGATTCATTACTAACTGTAGCCTATATATGCATGTATTCAATGTTTTATTTTAATATATGACTAGCTACTTGTGTTCAAAGTAAAGTTCACTACTATGTCTACAGTAGAAGATGGATATTGCTATAGGTTTTTAAAGTGTTAGACAATATTGCAAGTAGGCTACAGCAGTCTGTTTACCCTAACTCCCACCTTACAGTATCTGCTGATATTTCAGACATGCGATTCAGTAACAGGCTAGCTAATACTTGTAACCAAATTATCACAAAGCAATGACATTTTTAAATATATATGGGCTCATATGCTAATTTGGCTGAGCTTACAACTGTTTCATACAATGTAGGCTACTGTTTCATACAATGTAGGCTACTGTTGAAAAAACACTGGAGATAACTGGCAGAAGTAGATGCCATTATGGTCCACTATCTAGCTATCGTTTTCTATTCTCACAATAGAAACCTAGCTTTACTGACAATCAGCTTGTGTTGCACTTTCTCTGATGATGTGTTTGATTTTGACTGAATGTCCCAATTTGAGTAGCCTCTGATCAGGTTGGGCCATCTTGGGACAAGGCAGTTTATATATATTTTTAAAAATCTGACCGGCCTACCCCAAAACAGATGGTCTGGCCCCTCTTGCATTTGCCAGAATTGCCAGATGGCCAATCCGCTCTTGTTTTATACTGTATATATGAGCTAGATTTTTTATATGCATTTTTTAAATGCAACACCTTCAGTGTAATATTCACAAGACATTTGCAAGATACTCCAATATAGTGTATGTTTTTTGTGCAATACATGTGTGTCCCACATCTACTTCTGCCTAAACTGGCACTGCTTCACCGACCTAAGGGGGCATAGAGGCAGAAATATAGTACAGGTGAAGATGGAGAACTTGCCTTCCAGAATATATAGAGGGAGATGCTGCGAATGCTATATAGGCTGATGCAGAGACCTGGGCTGGCATGTGCACGTGGCTTCCAGCATAGTTCTAGGAACGCTGGTTATGAGGAACCATTTATTTTATTGAAGAAAAAAGCCAAGCGAGCACTATAATTCGTCTAGATCCTAAACAGCACAGCCTTTTGGTGAACCTTGTAAACTAAATTTGACAGTTGCAATTTCAGACATTAGGGAAGTATTTTACATTTTTTGCATAAAATCTAAAAATGCTTCCCTGCATATGAAAAATACAATAATTTAGCAACAATGATGTTCATTTAATTAGTGTCCAAGCTGCCCCAATTTGTATATTTTTTCTACATTAAAAGACAAAAAAATCACACATTTGTCAATATTATCTGGGACATAGTGACACATTGTCATTTTACATCTGTGTAAAAATCCTTATATTTTATTTATAGATGTGGCAGTAGATGCCAGAAGTAATGATAATGCCATTATATTGTAATCTTTCACTATGGTGGCATAGTTACTACAAGTATTCTCTCCATTGGTTTGGCTCATTTCTTAAAACAGAAATCACATTCTCAAAATAACATGGACAAACCTCCAAACCACTTGGCAATTGTTCACAACAGAATTGAATTTCTCATTCATTTAATCAAATTGTAAATGTCTTAGTACATCTTTGCAAATGATTAAGTACAGGTAGCCTACAGTTAGCACAATTTCCAAGTGAATAGATCTCGTTGATCTAAACTGATTGTTGATTCTCAGTCTAATGGTTGATCTCTCCAAAACATGTCAGCATAATGTCATTGTATAAGTTATCACATGCACAATAGTCTGTTCAATTGTCAAAATTAGTCAAGAACCTAATACCATGAATACCATTTATGAATCTCTTGGAACATTTGATAAATTGATTGACAGTCAGGTGAAAATAGAACTTGACTTGAACTTGAGTTTCAGTTACCCGACAGGTGCTGTCCATGATTGTGAATGCTGCCAAACATGTATAGACGTTGACCAGGACCAGTACAATTTCTGAACATTGAGGCACCTGGACAAGTAAATGAACAAGGGCAACTGCCTGCTCGAGGAAGAGGAAGAAGAAGAGGAGGAGGAGTAAGGGTGCGTGGTGGTAGAATAGGGGGAAGAGGCCGAGGAGCACGAATACACCATGCTGTCCCGGATGATTTTCGGGCCACACTTATAGACCATGTTATCAACCATCGCCTCACAATGGCGGAGGCAGGTCGCCGCGTGCAGCCTAATGTGCCCTGCTCTACAGTCTCCTCCATCATCCAAACCTTTCTCAGGGAAAACAGGTATGATGGAATTACAGTTTTTCTCAGTCTCTTTGGTGCATTTCTCACATCACTATTTACATTTGCACAACAGTTAATGCCTTTCTCAAAAAAATTAGTACAAACTGCAAAACCTAGTTGATAACCTGCAAAAGCGTGTCATTTGCTCAAAATGGATAGCTCATTCCTCAAAAGCAAGTATTCATGTCAATGAAAGTGTCACTGTCATCAAGATGAAAA